>CALYDF020008374.1:0-11724 GCA_944474145.2 Dicrocoelium dendriticum | reverse complement strand
TGTATATATGTGTATTCGTGTATATTTGTTACCTTGATGATGGCAAAATTGCATTTGACAACAGTCAACAAAGCAGGTCAAAAAGATCATTACCTACTTGCGTTAAGCTAAGATAGCACATGCGCAGATGAGATGTGATAGTGACGTGTGGAACAGGTCTCACGGAGACGGTTACATGAATGGTCGTATAACTTTATTTGAACTGGCGGCTATACTTAATTTATTCCCACTCACAGCTTCGCTATATTGCATTACTTTTAAACCGGTGAACAGCTTTAACACTACATTGAGAACACATCAAATCTTGAGTTGTCTTTCAAATATCCGACTTTGTTTTACATATTGATGAGGTTCATATTCAGACTGTGTCTCGCACGTCGAGAAAAATACCAGTTATGTATTTATTTATTTAGGTACTATTGATCCTCTTTGGGAAGGTATTATGGGATCGAAGCAAACGCGCCTAAGATCGGTCATTGCCGTTGGGTTTAAAAAAGCAGTCAGAGTTGCAACGCATCCCTTGTAGGACCACTAGTTAATTTCTGCTCGCGATGCGAACGCTGTTAGAATTTTCATTGATTGTATCAATCAGTTAACATCTACAGGATGATTTATTGGCACTACTGTATTTGGTGGCTTTCTTCACTCTAAATGTATCGCCATATTCTCTATGAGATATGACACTTATATCTAAGCTCGTCTTCCTGTTCTGGTATACGGTCGGAATTTTGTGCAGTTGCGTTTGGTTTTGGTCAGCAAATCCATGATGGTACAATTGGGTCGATTGCAGATGTGGACAACTCGGCAATTGTCAAGATTAAATGCCAGTGCTTTCCTTGCCAACTAATTCCATACTTTATCGAGGTCACACTGGAGCATCTGGTGGTCGTCCATTCCTTGATCGCTTGCCAAATTTTAACGTCGTCCGCGGAGATTAACAATTTTGAGAAGATAAATCTCGCTAGATCATTAATGAAAACTATAAACAGGCAAAGCTCACGTATCTTACTCTGCGATACGCTGCAATCCATTCGAATCGAGTCAGACAAACATGTTTGCAAACTTCCATTGCAGGTTACGGAGAAATTTGTTGATTCGTCCCTAAATGGATTGCTGAGGCCGTCGTGCTGAAGTGTTGACGCAAAATTCGCTGATCCATGTGACCGAAGGATTTCGAAAATACTTATCGACAACATCTGTTCCTTTCTTCTTGTCCACTCTTTCGGCCCAATTGTCACTTTTTCTTAGCAGATCCGTAGTACATGTTTGATGTTGAGAAGACTTGCGCTGCGGCAACGCAAGGATGCCGTATCTTCCTAGATATCCCGTCCGTACGTCCGCGATTATCGCTTCCATGACTCTGGAGAGCATAGGATGAATTGTTACTGGGCAGTAATTGATAGGATCATATCGACTTATTCCCTTAGCATTGTGCGTTATAATACTCTGTTCCCATCTGGACAAAGTGTGTTTTCTTTTAAATAACGCTAAAATATTATCGCAAGTGGTTAGACCCTGTGCATTTTTGCAAATTGTAGTGCTTTAAGGTGGATGTAATGCACTCCAGGATAGCTGTGTGCGCGAAAACAGAATAGCTTTTACAGCACCGTTGTTGCTGTAAATTTGACACTGGATATCACTGATCGCATGGTAACTAAAGTAAGAATAGCGTTCGAACCTTGTATCTCTTAGAAAGCAGGTGAAAACTGAACCCGTAAGCAGTTGGCCGCCTCTTTCGCTGAGTGTGCTTACCCAAAAACCTAGTGCGTTGTTAGATTCAGCGCTGTAGCATACGTAGTCCATTTTGGTATCTATAAAAAGGATTCTGATTTAAAACAGAATCGTTTCACTAGCTTCACTTTGTGGGTTAAGTTGTATTTACAAACCAAATGTACAGATTAACGGCGCTTAAATACGCGGTCCATTTGACGGAGCTAAGATTATCTTGCATATGTGCCATGTGTTCGGTTTCTCAGAATGCGTTTTGGTTTGATGATGCAGTGGAAAGACGTAGGCTCTAACGCTTTTGTGGAACGTGACGTAAAGGTTCTTTAGAAATGTTTTCCGGGCGATTGCTGGGATGCACTCAGTCATGAAAGACTAACTACCGATTTCAACGTATGTGAACAGAACGTAAGAATGCTAATAGATCGCTGCCTTTCGGGCTCTGCATCGGACAATTTGGCGTAGCAAATATAATTAAAAAGTAAAGTCGCGTGACGGCTTAAACACGAAGGACTGTATATATCTAGCCTAACAATCATGAGCTCTTCGCTAGTGAGCACAAGAGCTAACCACGATAGCTTATTCGCTGTTCTGAACTAGAATGGATCGTTGACATGGTTGTTTATTGGTTTGTGGAAGACTAGGTCTTGCAAATAGGCATTGAACCGTTCACCAACATTGCTGGATTTCCTAGATCATGCGTGTTAATAGCTGCTAAACTAAGGATGTGGGTATAGTTCTGATCTTTCACAATACGAAATTCAAATATTACTCGGTGGTCCGTTTTCTTAGTGGATTTGGGCGGTCGTTAGGCTACGGAGGCATGTATTGTAGTCCTCAAACACAACGTGCACCAAAGAAAAGTAACGACACACTTGTGAATCATATTTGAGCTCACAATGTAGTTTTTTTTCTAATAATTGATCACTCCCACTCCTCTACCCGTACTGTCGTTCTGTAGAAGCTGTATATCGGATGGAACGATCTTGCTGTCGGTAATTTCACAGCTCAGCCACGGTTCGGTAATCATGATTGCATCTCGAGACTCGGAAGCCTGACGGTGACGGATTCCGACCAATTTACTAATAAGGTATTGTGCAATAGTATGCAAGCAGTGCAGTTTCTTAGAAACCAAATTTGAATCACTGTAGGTTCAACCAAGATTAAAGATTGCGCCAACCGTTGAGAGATCAGCCACCAAACGTACTTGCTGATTAGTCATTGGGTATAATAGTTCGGTTGTGTTATACCAGTGCTCCCCTATGCCTGTCCCTGATGATCTCCCGTGTTTTGTCTTATTCAATGGCGTGCTGTGGCGTTCGCCAAATAAATTCATTTGCAGCACTGTATGATGGAAAGATTAGCCGATTTGATCGTCCTCACTGAGTCGGAAGCTACCGGTGGATTTGTACTCGACGCTACTAATTGAGGTGCTATAGCCAATCACTTGTGGAATTTTGATTATCTTTTCAAGAAAAGCGGTGTTATTAGCCCAGACTGAATCATCAGCTTCGTCAGCCAGGGACTGTTTCCTTGGTATTTGAGTGATAATGAAATTATTGTCCGTGCTTTGCAACGACATTTTCGAAGAAGATTGCTTTGCGGATGTGACACCATTGCTTACGACCGTGTGCTTTCTTTTCCTTAGAGGATGATGTCTGAAGCTCACAAACCACTTAAAAAACAATAGTTCGTTTTTCGTCACATTTACGAACCATCTCACGGCTGATATTCACTTTCGTACATTTGTTCCAAGAGATATCTGGAAGTATGCACATCGCATGTGCTGAGTTAAGGAGCCAAATAGAGAACAGAGGAACAGCCAATGTGTCTTCACCAGAACCCATCTAGGTTCAAAATAATTCATTGCATTCGTTTGCCGTTGTACCCGACTCACTCTCGGGGGCTCAAGCAAAATACCAATTGCACCACAAATCGGATTCCACTGATTATGGTCACCCATCAGTGTCAATTTTATAGTATTTGACAGCGAATCTGGAAGATTCATGCCCACAACAGTCAAAGCATCGTATATACTTCTGTTGGATGCGGGTTTAATTGCATTATTTGAGACCGTTATCTATGCTTTGCCGTTGTTGGAGGCTGCATCAACCTATTGTTGATCGATGCTGTTACCGGAGTCAGGATTATGCTCTCTGACAATTGAAAGGAGGCACCTGGTTCGAACGACGCTCAGCTTTTACTCTAGTGGTCGAAGTCGAGCTCGGAGCTTGCATTGTAGCCAATGGCTTATGATGGCCAGCATCTCCGTGAGCGTTGGAGTTAGGCGTGTTCGAAGCTTGTCTTCTTATGGAAGTGAGATTAGCCAAAGGAGTTGGAAACTAGAAGTTGCTGGGAGACGAATGGGAATGATCGGGTTTTCTCTATCTCACAGATTTTTCGAATGAATTCATTTTTGTGTGCCTTATTTGTTCAAGCATAGCCACTCATCTTTCGTGTTTCTGTCACAGTAAATCTGGTTTAGTTTTGCGCATCATAAATATACCAGTTTACAGAAGACGTAGCGCATAAAGCTAATAACAGCGTGTAAAAAATGCGAAATAAAGTTATTTTCCTTAAAATTAGCACGCGTATGAACCCAGTTCCTCACTGCGGGGCTACTTGCACGCTCCATCAGTGAAACTCTTATTGGCCATCGAATATTATCTAATGGGACACCATGGGTGTAAACACAGGGCAAGATGTACACGTATACGGAGGACAATGAGTTCATTTCAGGCATGCTCCCAAACAGGTTGAGAAATTGATGTTAACGTAAGGCAAACAGGGTTGATTGTGTTAGTGCTAGAGGTCACCAAATGCGCGCCAGACTGAAACCGTTTATCATGAGGGGATTAGCGTTCTCTAGCTGCAACCCTTTAACGGATAATATTAGCGGGAAGAGTTACCATCGGTTCGCATTCTGACACAGCCGATAACCGGCGTTCCTGTACCAAATTCAACTCTTGTCTAAGCAGACCGTAACGTATCGGGAAAGCAATAGGCGATCGGTCCAAGGGGTACGGTACCAGCAGCACATTCGGGCTTTCGGTTACTATCGCCTTTGCTTCAAAATAATGTACCTCAAGCAATTGGAAGAGCAGTATCAATATATCTTCTGCTATTTTTCTGTATTCCTGGGAAGGGTACCTACCCCATAGGTTCATGTCTTATGCGATGTGAGGAGGCGCTTTTGCAGTTTCAGCATGTCGTAGACACTGAGGTCTAATTAAATTGCGTAAAGTCGTGGTATCAGACTTATTATATACTATCAGTGCCCCCCAGCGAATGGACCGTCAACCATCTTCCCCACGGAAATGCGACATAAACTTTTGCAGGTGGTGATAGCTTCCTAACTTACTGTAATACGCTTGCACAATCTCAGACGACCTGCTAATGATTGGCAGCCGATTGCATAAAGAAGCGTGTTTGGTGAGAAAGAAGTTAGACCGCATCGTGGTGTAAGCAGGATAATGTCTGTGTTCCGTAGGTCCCGCGTTGAATTGTGCTTCAGTATTAAGATGGATAGATTGCAAAATGCATTGCCTTGAATCCGATTATACAGCAGTCTAAATGGATGTTTCAGCCTTCACAACCAAAGCCGAATTATATGAAGTTGCTGGCGTCGCGATGACACTGGACACCATCGCGATGACACTGGAACTTAACGTGATGCGATGGTTTGTATGCCTCAGTTATCTATATATCTGTGCTACGTGGTGCTTTTTTGCACGTTCAGATCCACTCATGCCAAATTGCTCAATGGAAGAAGGCCAGACATACTCAGTCTCCTGGCCCTCCAGTTTAGGGGTTACAGTGTGGGTGGCTCCTTACTCCATAAAACTGGCTGTCTGTAGTTCAAAACCAGAACACCGCTGACTTACGGTAAATTTTTTGAACCAAAGGATTTGGTTGAGAACCCTAATCGGTCTCCTGTCTAGACCCGAGCAACATAACAGTATTCTGCCCACGCGATAATATGAACCTTCCTTGTAACCATTGATTGATGCTCTGGCCGTCGCAGAAAATAATCAACGGCGCTCTATCTTTTGCATCACGCAGGTTAGTTAGGGGTTTGGATGCCACTGCTCATACATTCCCGTCTTCTTGTCATCTATCTTGCGCTTTTCATCTTTATCCTTCCACCCCACCTTTAATATTATCTCACCAATTTTCAATCCCTCAACTCTTGGCCCTCCCTCACCTTGCTTTAATAATTGCTTACCTTTTAGGTTCAATTTACACACAGTCGCAGGGTGTAGCTCCAATCCAGTCGACAAGTAAATGTTTTGCTAAGTGGACGACATCAGTTTATCCGTTGTCCTATGGAGTCCTCGAGTCTCTCTAAAACTTACATGTCTCAACGTGCGCACTTGGCTAAAGAATTGCCAAAAGGCAGCAATTCCCCGCACACAATAGTCTCTACCGATCGATATTTGCTGTTTATCAGGAACCCACCATCAACCTTCGTGCTCAATGCTAACACCGTGATCCCCATATACGACACTTGCAGCACATTCTCAGTGCGCCTGTCTGTGGATCACGCAGTTTCAAATGCTCGTCAAGCTGATGAGCGCATTACTTTGAGCCCAAGACTAGAGCTGCCCTGTCCTCGGATGATCTGCATCTGGGCAGACAAGATTATGTAGGCTCCTGTAATGATAATGGTGAGCGGTTGCTACAGCTGTGTGAAGATAATCGTCTCGTTCTCACGAGCACAAACGTTGAACAAAGCACCAGCAGAAGTGGGAATTGGCGCCCACCAGCCTCGCGCCATCCATAGACACAAATCGATCGTATCGCAAACAGCTATCGCTTGGCAGGCTGTGTCCGAAACTCGCACTAGATTTGGAGCACGAGCATGAACGCTGACCACACCCTTGTTTGCGTCGGCCTTCTGGTGCGTTACAGTGCAGCTCCGCAACGTCGATATGAACGGATTAACATCAGCCAGCTGGCGGAGCCAATTGTTCTGAATATGTATCAACGTGCGCCGACATCCGAGCTGAGTAAGCGCCGTATTAGATCCTTGCAGTCATCGCAGCTTGGTTCATGTCTATTGGGAGCACCGCATGAGCAATGAGCGTGTTGAGCGTCGAGTATTTGGTGCTGGATGTGCGAGTGAACCGCTCAGCGCAATGATTTCACGCACCAGTCTCCGATGGCTGAACCACGTGTAGCTCATGCCAGCACACGGATTTCCGCGAGGTAGATTGTGTGCGTGTCGGGGTGCGGTTGGAATGAGGAAGAAGGTAGGTAAATCGATTGCTTGGTCGAGAGGAATGAAAAACCTCACTTCAAAACTGGCGTCGGTTGGTACATTCCGACTGACTGGATGGGGTCCTAAGGACGATGAACACGTTTGGTTGGACACACTTGCTGAAATGGCAAAGAGCCGACCACAATAGCGCTTGCGTTTTAAGTTTCCTTGGTTACCTCCTCTCTTTAGGTTTCTTTGAATCCTGATCTCATGCAAAAAGCATAAGATAATATTTTACTTCATATCTTTTGTATTGTAATCCGTAATGTCATTTTTTAGTCTCTAATCCTTCTGTATTGCGGCACGTTAGCTGAGGTGTATTACTCACTCCCAGTTAACTTGTACTGAAGATGATTGTTAGGACCCAAGGGGCAGGCGGTAATCGTTTATTGCGAAAGTGGCTTACACTTGGTGTGTTCGTTCACAACTCGGAGGCGTCCGCTCATCTGCGTGATCTTTATCGAATGTTCCCCAATTGGTGCTTGCCTCTGTGTTTACTTCTCGTGCGCATGGAACTGTAATCCTGATGTCATCTTCAACTTTGAGGAAGTCGGCAGGGCTCGCTGTTGGTGTGACATCTTGCACCACTACATTAATTATACCCGGCGCAGTAATATCTACCTTTAATCCACCACACTCCTCCCCCTCCAAAGGACTCGCGTCAGCTGCCTTCCGTCGGAGTCTTTCTGACCGCCGGGGGTATTCACTGTATGAGCGTTTTTCCTCCTCCAATTCGTACCTCTTCCTCATGTCGCCGGCATTTACCCTCCGCGATTCACCTTGCCGAAGGATTGTATACACTGGGCCTCGCCGGACGACTGCCTCGTACGGTCCTTTCCAGTTCGCTAGAAGTTTCCTCTCCCTTGGGCCGCAAGTGGAATAGCGTTGATGATCTCTGTACTTCATTTTCGAACCAGTCTGAAACTCGATATTCCTTCCACCTTTGCTGGTCTGGAACTTCGCCATCCTCCGCGACTGAGTCGCCTGTAGGTTGCGGTTGACGGTCTTCCGGTTATTCCGTGTCTCCTCGGGAGATATACGGCAATTTGGCCACATTCCAATCTCTAGGTCCACATGTAGACGAGGTTGTCGACCGTACATCAAATGGAATGATGATTTCTTTGTGGAAGCCTGTTTGGTTGCTCGATGGGCTAGCAGCAGTAGCGGCAAAGTTTCCTCCCAGTATCCACCTTTTGCTGCTAACAACTCCTTGATTGTTCTATTGTTACGTTCCGTCAGGCCATTTGTTTGCGTGGGATATGGGGTGGTGCGCAATTTCTTAATGCCAAGTTTCTCCAAACAGTTCCCGGAATTCTTCAACCTTGAAGCACGGCTTTTGGTCTGTTAATATGGTCTTTAGGATTCCGTGAGCCACTACCAAGTGATTCATGACAGCATGGGTAACGATGCTAGCCCGTTGGTCCGGGATTCCTGTCACCTCAACCCATCGCGTGAATTGCTCCGTCATCAATAAAATATATTGATTGCCACGCCTGGTCAATGGAAACGGCCCCATCACGTCGACCGACCAATGTTCACCAATTTCCGAGACCGGAATCGTCATCATTTGCTGCTGCATTCCTCGGCAATCCGTTTTCATGAGCTGACGTTGTCTGCACCAAAGCACGCATTTCTCAACATCTCTTTTCATCCCCGGCCAATACGAGCGTTGTTTTAGCAGATCGTAGGTCCTGGATCAACCTGTGTGCGCCACCTCGTGACAAGAAACTACGCGATTCCGTCTTAGTTTCATTGGAATGACCGGCACCGAGGGGTTGCTACCTCCTGGTGTCCCCATTAAGTTCCCTGCTTCGTTCACTTGCAGATTTCTCAGGACTTTTGCAAACGGTCTCAGCTGCTTAAATTGGTTTTTGTAGAAGTTTTTCTGACCAGCTAATCGCACGGTGATCAACTTGTGCAGGAGTTTGTCACTACGTTTCTCAGTTGCCAACCGTTCTGGATCCTGCTCGCACAGTATATCGTTAATACCGAAAGCTTCGCTCGGCAGGTCATCATTATCTCTCATGCGTGGCAAAAAATTCGCCGTTTGATTTTCCCTCCCCGGCACGTGTTTTATCGTGATATCATACTCCTGTAGGCACAATACCCATCTCACCAGCTTTCCTCTGGGGTCTTTCGCAGACTTAATCCACTCCAAAAGCCTGTGGTCTGTTTCGACGTGAAATCGCTGACCCAGGAGATATGGCCGCCATTTATCTAACGTCCAGACAATTGCGAGACATTCTTTCTCTATGGTTGAGTATCTACGTTCCGCAGGCATACTCAGTCGTCCCATTGTTTTGTTTCAACTCCGCACCGATCCCGACATGGCTGGCGTCAGTGGCTACCGTGAACTCCTCACCAGCAATGGGCAATTTCAGGGTCAACTCCTACCTTCCCATTTCCTGTAGAATCTGATCACATGCTCGTTGAGCGTCTGCATTCCAAATGCATTTCCTGGCTTGTTGCAACAGCTCGTACAAGGGTGAGGCCAAGGTGTTAAAATCCTTGACGAATTAACTGTAGTATCCGGCGCGGCCGAGGAATGTACGGAGAGTTCGTTTCCAGGTGGGAGCTGGGCTGTTTTGTATCGTCATTATCTTCTCAGGTAGCGGTTTCAGTTCACCTTGTCCCACTTTATGGCAGAGTGAGGTGATACAGGTCTTTCCGGTCTGGGATTTTGGTCCATTTATACGAAGTCCCGACTGCTGAATGCGTTCCAGAACTGCCGCCAGATGATGGATATGTTCCGCTTCTGATTGGCTATACACCACGATATCATCCCCGTACACAACCACGTTTTCCAATTTACTCAGCAATCGCAGCATTAGACGTCGGAAGGTAAACGGGGCGCCTGATTATCTAAAGGGCATCCTCTTAAACTGGTACTGTTTCTCACCAACGGTAAACGCCGTATTCTCTCCATCTTCCTGTTTTATTGCTAGTTGCCTCTATCCTGATCTCAAGTCCAGGACCGTGAATATCCTCGACTGCTGCAGCCGATCGAAAATGTCATCAACTGATGGAACTGGAACGTAGCGAGTCAAGTAGATTTCATTCAGTCTTCGGAAGTCGACACAGAATCCGTACTTCCCATTCGTCTTCTTCACTTAGACCACAGGAGTTGTACGGGCTATGTGCCTCCTCAATCACGCCCGCGTCCAGCATTTCCTGCACTTGCCAGTTCACCTTAGCCTCCAGATGGATTGGTATCCTTCGAAGTCCATGGGGCCGATACAGCTGGCGAGTTAGCGGGAAGGTGTGCTCGATCCAATCGCAAAACCCATATTGGCTGCTGTCATCCGTAAACAAGGGTTGGTATTTGTTGATCAGCGACTGGAAAGATGGGCTCAAAGGTAACACAGCAACGACCGACTGCAAGATCTCATTTCTCTACGAATAATGAGTGGTAGTGACCCGCATTCCATTAGCAATTTCCCCGCTTTAGATTAATGACAGCTTTATTGAGCTCCAGGAAATCTGCTCCCGATATGGTTTGTTTTGCGTCTGGTGACGCGCGAAAGAAGCGTGTTCGCTTTCGTCCACCGATTCCCACGTTGTGTTTGGCTATACCATCAATTCCCACTGAATGACCACCAACCGCTCTTACGATCGTGCAGCACGACTGAAGCTTTCACCTCGCCTATGGATGATTAATGTGCCGAGGCACCCGTATCGATCAGACACCTTTCCATCGTTCCGCCTACTTCCAACATTGCTTCAATCGCACTTCTGCTCAAAGCCCCAAGTACACAATCCTCGATCCGAAAAGAAAAATAATGTTTTACATCTTTATTCGTCACACGAGTAACACCACGCCTCTGCGGACGTTGTCTCTTCCAGTGCCCCGGTTTCCCGCAGATGAAGCAACATCTTTTGGTGCGCACCCGATAACGCTGAACGCGAAGCGCATTGATGTCTTCCGTAAGCTGTTCCATCATTCGTTCCAAGTTGTCCATCCGTTCCACATTCTCGTGAGGCTCTTCCTTCAGCGCAGCTAGTGGTGTGTCGCCCAGGTATGGAGTAACTTGCGCCAACTCGTCCAATTGCATCTTCCGAGTACCAATCGCAATCCGAACGCGCTCCGCGGTAGGCTGTGGGAGGCCGGCCAAAAGCTGATTCACCAGTAACTGCGTCTTTGACGGCCCATCCAACTCCGGCAAGGCGAGGTCAAACAAGCTCCTGGGGTGCACCGCATACACGAGAGGATCCGTCACAGCACCAAGCCGTGACGCTTTGAACCGACGCATCGCCTCCTGGCGGTCCGCTGACGTGTCCAGGACAGAGAGCAACACTTCCTTCGCGGTGGTCCACTCCAACTTGACCAGTCCCCTTCGCGTTGCCTCCAGAACCGCCTTCGCCCTGCCCTTGAGAAGACTCCGCAGAGCCGCCGTCTTCGCCCAGTCCGTCTTCAGTCGTACCGCCTCTGCCACCTCCTTGAAATCCTCCAAAATCGCTTTCACATCCCCGTCTTCAAATGGTTCCGGCCAGGGAATTTTCATGACTGGCGAGGTCACGGCACCAAATGTTAGAACCCAAGGGGCAGGCGTTAATCGTTTATTGCGAAAGTGGCTTACACTTGGTGTGTTCGTTCACAACTCGGAGACGTCCGCTCATCTGCGTGATCTCCATGGAGTGTTCCCCAACTGGTGCTTGCCTTTGTGTTCATCCTCGTGCGCATGTAACTGTAATCCTGATGTCATCTTCAGCATTGGGGAAGTCGGCATGGCTCGCTGTTG
>CALYDF020008373.1:0-11705 GCA_944474145.2 Dicrocoelium dendriticum | reverse complement strand
AAAACTCTCGGAGAACGAGGCAATAGGGTTAGCTCAGACGCAAAGAGATGTCGAGCAGAATCCGGCCAAAAGAATTTGACTCGTAGGGCAGTGGTGAAAGACACGAAAAATCACCCACAGACTGCAATAACAACGAAGAATCAGAACTAGATGTGCGAGAAAAACGACTCGTTTGTGCTGAGCTAACCCTTTCTTTGAGACAGGCTGATCAGAGGAGGCGGTTGAAACAAGTGCCATGTTTCAAGGGCTTTTGTGGGCCTTTAAATTGGACGTTGCCGTTTCCTCGAAACATCGCTTTTGCACTATATACGGTGAGCATATCTATTTTGTATGAACATTTTGACGAATTCTTTGTTTAAATAATTTTCAAAGTCACCGGGACGGTTTGACTCCGCTGATTATTTGAAAAAATGTTCAAGACCATGCACAACCTGCTGTTTGCTACTTCCGCTAAAATGAATCCAGTTTCCAAGAAACGCTTTAACAAAAGTTGGCCTGGTCAAGCGGATAAAACTTATAATTCTATCCATCAATATTCGATCTTTGCGCAAAAGTACGAGAATGTTCACTCGAGTGATAACTGTGCACTCATTTCCAATTTAGCTTTTCCGCTTGAGAAGTTTTCACATATTTAGTGATGATATTTCAGCTCATTTGTAGTCGTTAAGTGTAAACTGCTGATAATGCATACAGTTTATCTTAACTAGACCTTACTATTTGATTACCACTCGAAGAAATATGCGAGCTAAACAAGGTAGTGGATCGATTTAGGAGCATCCGTTCGTAAGTGATAACTACGGGGGAAGAAATTCGACCAGACACAGCATTTGGTGTGATAAGTTGGCCGCACTAGGTAGCTGATGTCGAAAAAAAGCAGTGTATAACTTCGCAGTTATGCTCCCGATCTGGATCCTCATTCTGGATTCCTCATTCCTCGAACGAGATCCTTCGGTCAGAACTAGCTCGGTTGCGAGTAGAGTAAGCAAACAATGGTAGATGAAGGGACCACAAGTTAGCGAGTGTGGATGGTTGTTCCAGGAATTTGGAGAACAGCGAACAGAATCAACTCGTGATTCCATCACCGACAGATTATGACGACCGGCAGTAGTAGTGGTTCGAATACGTAAAAAATTGCGTCATGAGCCAAGGTGCATTCAATTCTCAAGCAGAAGGAGAAATGACCAAAGTATTTGTTATGCATTACGTCAAAAAATCCGATAAGTGAAAAAGTATGGGAATTGATAAATGAAGCCGAAAAACCAAACTGGCGTCCGAAAAGTGGGTCAGTCAAACGGACTCGCGCATCCCATCAGTAGCAGAGGATGGTTTGCCGGTGTCAGCAGAGAAATTATGCAAATCTCAACCACCGTGTATGGTCCAGTTTACAATTACCTTAGGGTCATAACCAACGAGACGTTCGCCATCGTGCCGATAAATTGGAGTAATGGTGAGGGAAGTTGAGAATGGTCAACAAGTAAAAATGAAGTGTGGACATGCAAAGTTGGGGTTTTCGAAGCATATGCACAATAGACCCGATAATGCACATGGTGGAACAGTGAAAACAGGGGTAATGTACATTGGTGAAAGCTGCTCAATGAAAAATTGTGAGACGGAACTTTGTGCACACATTTGAATCACCCGCTGTACGAAAGGATTACGACATGCGATCTCAACGTGAACCATGATTCGCAACATAGTGAAGCACATTCAGTTCAGACAGTGGGTGTTACTTGCCCGTAACACTACAATTACAACGGGATTCAAACAACCGATAGAAATAACAGGATTCGTGGAATGCGTGTGTCTTAAATGAACCCACAATGAATCAGAAGCCGTTGTGCGCGACTCGGTAGTGTAAGAGAGCAATTTATCGTGGCAACTGTAGTCAAACATACGCATCGACTCTGGCCATCAAAGGTGCCAGTCATCTGCGAACCCTATCCTGGAGGCTACATGTCGTATGCTGTTGCGGTATTGGTATGGTGCGCTGTTGGTCCGTAAATGGTTGGGTTAATTAGTACTTTCATACTACTCACACTTGGCGCAGTAGTACTAGCTTGCGCTTTAGAAGTGGACCTTTCGGTAAACGTCATTTTGTCATTCCGAATAACAAGTAATAGTTCAGAGAGGTTTGAAAACAATCAGTTGTTTTCAAACCTCTCTGAACTCACGACTACTCGATCGGTTCCAAGTATCTTCCAAGAAGTTGAAAATAAGTAATAGTCATCGCTCCCGAAAGTAGAAAGCAATTTCTCCGGCAAGGTCATTTTCGATTGCTTGTTGGCCGCATCGGATTGCTGTTCAAATTGCCCACTTCTTATTGTCCCCCTTAGTTCAAACTGGCATATGCTCTGACTGACTTCAGTAGTTGTGCATCTATCGGTAGGTCGGAGTCAGTAACCCGCCCTGAGGTTATCTAGACGAAGCGTCAACACGAATGGTACCTCCGTGAAAAGTGCTCCATGCAACACTACACATTTATCTCATGTAAGCATTGATCGATACTTTTCACACACCTAAGGGTAAGCACATAAAAAATAATCGCGGAAGCCATGGAGATCAAATCGCAGATGTCACAGAAATGCGCCATCAAACGGCTGTGAATCGTCAAGCAGCAACACAAAAGAGACTTCCCGGTATCTCGTCAATACATCCGTAATCTTCAGTATTGTGCACGGAACGCCTGCATGTGATAGAGCTTTCAGGTACAACACGGGTTATAGCTCGGTTCGCTTATCGCCACTGAGGAGTCCGCAATAGAACCTGTCTGAGTTTTGTGTCGAGGTCAAATGTGGCCGTGCTATACGAACTGTTTCTGTGGAGTTTTTAACACATGTTTACTTTAGAGGATCGAACTCGCTTTTTTCACCCGTCCTCACTTGTTATCACGCTGAGGTACACGCGTAATAGTTCGAAATCCCTGTTTCCGCGCCCATCAGGTCTATTTTTTCCCACAGCCACGTTGGAAGAAGCAAACTATCAATCGTTTACACGAAGCGCAATAGATGTGCAATAAAACACTGCGCTGGGCGGGAGATTGCTCTTCAGAAAAAAAGTGAGAATCACCAGCATACTTGGGTTACTTTCCTCATGCATCCATTTCATTTTTAGGGAAAATGGATAAATGAACAAGTACCATCAACTCCCGAAAATATTCGCGGCTAGGCATAGTTTTGCTGCAATGGGCCTGGTTTCACCGAGTGGATGACACACTTGTATCGGTACAAGGGCACAGTAGCCATCGGGTCATCTGTCATTGAGCGTGCTGTAACCGTGGCGGTGGAACCATCATTTACACCTCCACTTCTTGGTGCACATCTACGAAAGTGTTGTTTTGCTTCTGTTCTCCATGTATGTCTTGCTTTGTTCTGAGATGCAATCCAAGTGGTATCACTGCCTGCCGCTCAATCTTATTGGATAAAATCTAGGTTTCGCCGTCTTCTGAAACCCGAAACAGAAGCCTTTTACCATGATACTGTCATTCAATATGCCGATTGTTCCTGAGGTATTTTTTCTGGTGACTTTAACAGATTTGGCACTCAATTCCGCACCGATCCTGGGCTACAGATTCAATGCGACTCTGGAACTGGCATTCGTTAACAATGTGAAGATGTTCACCGTATGTGATACGGCAACATGTGGTAGGTATGATCACTCAACATTTAAGCAGTGTCCTGCAGGTTACTCTAAGACACCATAAAGAGGATGCTCGTTGTAGTGATCGCAAGTTCAGGTAGAGGCAATGTTCCGCACAGAATATTGACCGACTATGAGAAATGTTTTCATCCAATGGCTGCAGTTTATTTCCTGACATTGATGTATCTACATATTGTTATCGGTTGACAGGGTACATGAGCTATTGTTTTGACATTTGTTGTCCATGCGAAACTCTGTTTATCCGTGCGAACAGGTCCTCTTCCCTTCCAACTGAAGCAGTTGCGCAGACAAATGCAAGCTTTCTAAGAAAAAGACAACAACTCATCAAAGTCACTTACTGCCCTTAGAAAAGAGAAGTTGCGCAGTCCCAGTAACGGGTTCATTCAGGCTAAACTTGGGAATATTAGCAGTCTTAAACTGGAGGATGTTGAAAAAACCAAGCGGGGTCAGTAGGCGTATACCAACCTCAAACAAAGATTTGGAAAAACTGAACCTTGACTACTGCAGGTACTACAATAATCCGATCTACGCCTCATCCTTTGCTCAGCCTAAATTGTTTGTCCACAGCGACACTGTGCGCAAGTCACTGAAACAGTTACATTCACGGAAAGTAAGCATTCCGCGGACAGACTGTCTCCCGTTGTCCTCAACGAATGAAGGATTTCTGACCCGGCATGTGGGAACTTTACAGATGCCGTGCATACAATAACATAAGATCGCTGACTAATGAGGAACTGCGAGTGTTACACTGATACAAAGAAAGGAACAAGTAAATACTGAGCAATTGACTATACTTAGACAACAGTAAAGACGTTCAAAAATCATTTGTGGAATGATTTTGACACAAAAGCAATCCAAATGACTCTCTCCAATTCTTCTACCGCAGTTCGAGTTCAGCCCAGGACGCAATAGCCTGCCTTGTGCATTCGGTTCTATCATGGCTAGACAAAAGAATCCAGTTAAATCGTATTTGTTTTCTGGACAACAGCGAGGCATCCGGCTGCGTAGAACGTGAATTGCTGCTGAGAGATCGACTAAGTGCTGGAATACATCCTTCTATCATCCTTTTATTAAGAGTTTATTTTGATCGATTTGGAAACAGAAGCTCCTCACCCCTAAGCAAACACACTAGAGTACTCTAGGGAGCCATTCTGTCACTAATTCTATTTGCCAGTTATGTAAACTCAATATCAACCCCAGAGGATGCGACTCTACTGTCATTAGAATCAATCGATCGATCACTGCGTCTTTAGCCAGATTACAAAATATTCTTAAAGACCTCCCGTTTTGGTCAAAGGTTCGCGAGATGACATTAAACATGTCCAGGTGCACTGATGTGGCTATTTCATTGCGCCGAAAAAATAGCTATCAACATCTTCACCAATAATGCTCGAAACCAACTCGATAGCGAGGGTTGCACATTAGTAAAGTACCGTGGTATCATGCTCAGATATGGTTTACTTTGGTCAAATCATATGGAAGAGACGTTCAGCAAAATCAACAGATTATCAATATAATACGCCTCATATCTGCGAAATCCCTGTACTCCAGGAGTTTATACTTCGTGTTGTCATTGTCTGTGCTCTTCTACACCAGACGTACTGCTCCTCTCAGGTGGTGTTCACTGATTCAGGTTGTTAAAACACTTGTCACTACGTAGCGGTGTGTCAAGGCAGGGTTTTGTTGATGCAATACTGTTCACTCGTGGGAGTTTACGCAAGCGACTAGTGTCAATAGTACTCACCGACACAAGCCACCCCCGTCATTGTGTATTATCGGAGTATGTGTCGACTGCGTCAAGCAGACAAGAGTACTAGTCCATATATGCCCGAACACGAGCTTATCGTTCGTCAGTTATTCCACATCTATGGCGATTTTCGATGGACCTTAACAAATTCACCCGGGAACTAACCAATGCGTTTACGCCATAATGGCATTGTTTTTCAATCAGCAATTTACTTTTTGAAGTTGCATTTATATAATGACATCCTACTGAAAGCGCATGCGTTATAACTAAAAATACACCCGTCTTGAGTGCATAAAGCACTTCCTTGACATGAAGACTGGACCGGTACATCGAACCAATTTGTCCTATAAAACGGAAAGACACATCGACTCAAAGGGGTGCTCAGATTGCTGCATGTGGGCAATCTTGACATCCGTGAGCGCTTCGCGCTGGTGACAAACGATTCGTCTACACGTTGATCGAAAGATCTCATGTGGAAGAAGCAACCAGTGACACACTCACAGCGTGTTCAGCAGGCGACTCGGACTTGACTTCATCGACCAGGAGAAATGGCTCAAGCGAAGTGCTCACCACAACATCCTGTGGTGACGAGCTACCACCATACAATTCAGCATTGGCTACAGGGGACGCAACTCCGTTTGGTGTTCGCATCAGTTGGTGCATCTGATTGAGTGCTTCTTCCATTGCCAGCATCACACTCTTATGGTCATTGTTCAGATCTGGAAATGGGGAGCAAGCGAGATGTGTGTGTGTGTGTGTGTGAGATGAGGGTAGGGAGGTGAAATGACTGCACAATAAAGTGGATACGACAATCACCGCCAGATGCATTCGTGCCGGCGAAAACCGTCACACTTAGCCAGTTGATTCATTGAGGAACACCGGAGAAAGTAGGCGGATTTTGGCCAGATGCATTTAATTCAACGCAAGTAGACTGCAAGCAGGACAGTCTAACCACCAGACACGGAAAGTATCAGATGGCCGTTTCGCCCAGTGGTTGTCGTCGGTGGTGAGCATTCCCTTGGTTTCCTTTAGGAAACCAAACTTATGAAAGCTAGTAGCTTTCACCATTAGTCAGCAACTTATGTCACAGAAAACAAGGGACGGTAGTTGATCATCAAGGATTGAAAGTTAACTTCGATATAGCCCGACATGAGTTCGGTTCCTTGAAGGGGACCAAGGGAATATGCACCACTGACGAATCAAAAGAGGATGAAACGGACGTCTGGTTGCGATGAACTAAAGAAATGGAGAAAGTTTCCGTGCCCTATCAAACAACAGGCTTCGACACGTCCAGAAAAGCAACAGACAGTTGGTTCGACCACTGAAATTACATCCAAATCATTAACAAATGGAGAAAGTGTTTAAGTGAGGATGGATTCGTGACTCAGTGCAACATAGGCTCAGGACAGATAGATCTTACAGCAAAAGTAGATTTCAATGGCCGCGGCAGCATCGTTGGTAACCCGGTGACAACCAGGTTGGAACGCTTTGAGTGCTCCAATGCACTGGTGAAATGGTTCTGTGCAGAAAGAGGTGCCGTCCAAAAGAGACGCTGTGCCTTGGGTTGTATATATTAAAAACATTTTGGAAATCGCTGTGATATTCACAAATGTTAGTCCAAAGGACCGAAACACAGCAGTCACGAGGTCAAAACTAGCCAAGATGGACCGGTTCCCGCAGATGAATGGAAGTAAACCATTAGACTTCGTCTACTGCGCGAATAGCGTACCGTAGACAGGCGAGCAACAAAAACTCCGGCTTAGAGACCCTGCTCGATTCCATGAGACCTTACGGCCTGTAACATAGGGACACGGCGGGAGGGCAGTGGTATTAGATTCCCAGTGAATGCCAGTTTGTCAGGCTCATTGAGTAAGCTATGCTGATGTCCACCAATATGAGTTAGGTAACATGCCCCTTGGTTGGAAGCTGAGACGACTGCTGAACTCGCGAGTTGCACACCGTCTGGGTCGAGTTCCTCGAATGTTCACTTACCTCGGTGTGGGCGGCTTGTCAATAGTGTGTATGGTGCAATGATGCCTCAGTATCTCCTGTGCGCAAGATGCCACGAAGATACGAAGAGACACAGTACAGAACCGAATCATGGAAGTTAAAAACGTCTGCAATAGCATCAGTAGTGGTTCGATACTGGAACCGATATGTAGGCTAGAAGTCAAGGTCCACTGTAAGCGCGCCCGTACTTGTATCGAGTTGTCTTCACATTTGAAAACACGAAAGCACTGTGGAGCAGTAATGTAGAGGCTGAACATCCGTCTGACGAGAGTGCACCGATCAAACGCTAATTTGTGCGGGTTACTACAAAAACGTCGCATATTATGTATGCGACCAATTATAACCATGATACTAAACTTTGCGAGCGGATTCGACTAAGTCGATCGCTGTTTTCTCTTCGATGAACTTGCTCGGATAGCTTGTGCCGTGAATTGGGTGAACGTTTCACGTGATCCATATTAAAAGTAATTAGCTCCTAATCAGGAAAAATCTGGCTGATCTGGATTATGCAGATGAAGTTGCCTGTTGAATAAGGTGTGAAACAGCACGAGAAACTCTCTCCATAACCTCGAAAACATGCGTTACGCAGCCTACACATCCAAGCTGCCGTAGTGCGAACATGCAACATCTGATTCCATCGAGCCTCGATGACGTAAATAGTCCATCGACATATCCATGTTGGCGGTTATATTGGCGATAAAGTGTGTGATGTGCAAATTATTTTTTGACTACAAAAGCTGCATCGCTACCAAGAGGACAGAATTCCTCCTGGATGTATGAGCCACATCGCAGCGAAAAACGTAGATCAACGGAGAACTGGATGAATAGGTAAAATATTACTGATGAGCAGACGGGTTTTGGATGAAATTATACCGATTAGTCCCAGTCGATCACAAGCCAGATAGTCGCATCATCCGGAAAGCATCAGATGATCGATTTACCCTATTGGGGATCGCCAGTCGAGCGCATTCTCCGGCTCCGTCAAGAAAAGAACTCATGATCGCCAGCAGCTTACGCGATTGAGCCAAGGGGACGGTTTCAGACTTCTGCAACCCCGAAATTAACTGAGACATGGCACGACGCATTCTCTATTGCCAAGCAGGTTACTACCACTGCAGAGCACTGTGGCTGGCCCCTAAGGTTACGACTTCCACTTAGCAGTAGCTATGTCAGATTAGCATTTGAGGACTATGAGGGTGAATGTTTGGATTACGAGTGAGTAGGGGAATTATTGATGGCATTTTACTGGTTCTTCCCAGCAACTCACAAGCCAAATCAGTTCAACCCAAAGCCGGAAAGGCACTGCACGGTGGTTTCGCCCTACTGGGGCACGCCAGTGGTGCGCATTTCCTCGGTCGCCTGCTGGGGACAGAACACGTGGCCGTTAGCATCAACAGCATGCCGATAAGCAGTACCGACGCTTCGCTGCCGCGCGCCCACCAGCGGTCGCACGTGGGATAAGGATACTGCTAGGGTCGCACTGCCCCTACACAGGTTCAAACCACGCTGTCAGATTACAAGACAAGCTCGTTAACTGTAGGCTAGGGGTCGGCATGGCGGCTAGCAGCTTACGCCAACTAAGCATCAGCTTGTGCCACTGAAACTGGAAGTGATAGCAGGAGAACTAGCACTTCGCTCGGCAACCTGATTCGTGTGGTGTTGAAAAAACGCGGAAAGGCCGTTCAGTACGGTGAGATGAATTACGAAAGCACACGAACGATGGATCCATTCATGGTGCAGAAAAACCGTGCAACTCGTGGGACTCAAGATGCAGTCAGTGGGAAAATGCTGGGGAAAGGATCACCTAGCTTCCGCAACCCAACCACGGTTCGAGTGATTCAGTTGGATGAATTGGATGTGACCGCAATTACTGGGATAAGAGTGTGGATCGGTAGAGTATAGCACGCGATAAGCAAACGATCCGCGTTCAGGTGGGCTGTGGGAACTATGAATCAAACGTCAAAGAGACCGCAGCTGCAACCTTTAGAGTTTCACAAATCTTAACGAAATATATTTGTTGCACCGAGCGAAAAGGAGACAAAGAACCTTGAGACCCCACGATACTCTATCGTGTCCTTCGGAAATGAAATCTGGCTAATCAAAAGACTGATGACTGTAATCACAGACGGAGTTTGCCAGAGAATAGTAGCCAGAACCTCAACGTATGAGCTCTTGGTATGAGAAGTGGAGTAAAGAACTCACGTATAATACGATTCCTAGCTGTTCGAACGGACGCCACATCAATGTCCGACCTGGGAAAGCCTTCCCTGTCCACCAGAGGTGAATCCATCCCAACATTTCCGTTCTGAACACGAATGGGGAAAGGGATGAAGCACAAGTTGTGTGGGGCCGGTAAGAACGCAAATAAGAGTAAACCGGTGAGGCGAATTGAGTCATGCGATTTAAACAAGATCCAATAACGGTACCTTCAAGCGTTTGAGGGGATCACGACGATCGTGTTATTACAATCATTAAGCACAGCAAGACATTAGTAGCTAACGATTTTGCTTCAAATGTATACAGAAATGAAGTAGCACAAGAAATCTTAAGGGTGAGGGAAGACCCAACTTTCCGGACCAATGAACCCAAAACTTGTCAACACCATACGATGTAGGTGGCTGTCACCTAAAAAAGCAACATCGATAAGACAATTTTCTTCGCGGAGCGCTCATTGTTTCGGGTTACGATCAACCTTGTCCCCGCATAATGCTGACATAATTTGACTGAGAGTAACCGTGATGAATTAGCTCTGAATTATACCAAAACCCCACTACTCAATAGTAATATAAAAATCTGTCCGTATAGCTTCTAAGCCCTATGTCGTACATAGGCAATATGCGGGAAGTCCTAGCTCGCGGGGATGACTGTTATTCTTTGCACAATTCGTAACTGGCATGAGTGTGAGAGATTAGCCGGGCTATAGCAGTTAAATGTTAAACACGCAGGTCTGCGGCTGTCATCCATGGCGAAATGGTACTAGCTGCTGACATGCGGGAATCGGAACCCGACAGGGATCCTATGGAAGGTGCACTACGGACGAGACCTAAAAGGTCGAAACAGCGCTATCTGGTGCGTTTTCAGACTTGCCAAAGCTTGCAGACTGCGAGTGGACCGTGATGAATTACTACTGAATTAAAAAAACCCATTACTCATTAGTAACTTAAAAAGTTGCTCTGGTTAATAGTCCAAAAATTAAAAACATGGACCAGTTGTACGTATTTGGTTGCGTGCCGAAATCAATGCCGACAGAGTAGCAAGGTCGCAAACAGATTCACGTGAGCAAGCAGTTAGAACATAACTTGGGATTCAGTAGAGAATTATTTAATATCAAAAGTTAAGCAATGAATCCGAGTCGCAACTGGGTACAAGGTGTGAAACCGAAAGTTATTCAGCCAAATGTGTTCCCAAAAACAGACTTTCCGGTTAAATAACTGGGTGATGAGGTAGAGTGTCACCACTACTCACCGACTGCAAAATTTGGTTCATCTGGCATATTTCTTCCTCGATTCGTCTCTTCCTTGAGGACAACTCGTTCAGCCGCGCGTTGATTTGTGCTCTATCACCATTGGTATTTGACATCTGAATGCTCATGCTTCATTGGCGATTCAGAGGTGTGGAAAAACTCTATTCGTCGTCTGCATCAATGGCTGGCGAATCAATCCGCTCAAGCCTGGGCTAAAAAGACACGCTTTCGAAACTGCTCACTCAGCGTAAAGACGGCAATTGGAAATGAAATTGAACAAATGTCAAAACTTGTTCTAGTGGGACAAAGCGACAAAAGATGAACGTATAATCATTGTATGGACTGAGCCATAAACAGGTGAAAACAAATCGACGATGATGAATGTGAGATGATACCTTACTTATTTATTCGGTAGGTGAGATGCCAACAATACTCAGTGGTGAGAGACTGTGTGAGTGAGAGATCGCGACAACTGTCTGCCTTGAGTTGGCTTCCATTCTTCGGTAGAAGAAAAGTACTATGACGAGGATGCGAAAGCATTTGAAAGCGAACAAAACAGTCCCCGAGTGCGTTCAATTTGGACGGTTCGATGAACCGATTGTCGAAATGGTAACAGCGGCGGTCCGATAAATGCACGACACATTTCCAGTGGTCCTAGGATGACTCATATGCGAATCGGTTCGAAATAGGTATGTAAAGTTGTGTATACCTTCGGTTTCTATCCAGCTACCTTTTAATGTCACAACGCACGGCTGCCGACGCTAGGGTATGATCCCAACCGTACAACAGCAAACTACACAACTGACTAAGAAAGGTAAATTAATAAAC
>CALYDF020008372.1:0-11360 GCA_944474145.2 Dicrocoelium dendriticum | reverse complement strand
CGTCTCGAAACCACACTACGTGAGTGGTTGCATCAGCGTCACTGCAGATGATGTCAGTAATCTATTTGCAGTCGCATCACCGTTAGTTAAGAAACGCTGAAAAGTCTACTGTGTTTGTGTGCAGATCTGAAATGTTAAGCGGGTCTTCTATGGAAACGTTTTAACAGTATGATCGCCAAATTTTAATGAACTTCAAACAGTAACACTTTAAAATAAAAGAGGAATATATCGGTGGTATCCTGAAATTATTTTTGGCCCACACATTTGGTTGTATACTTGATCATTTCTATACGTATGTAATCTACGTAGTGAGATACTGTAGGACAATCAAAACTCGTTGGTTGACAGAGATACCTAAATGTTAAGGGGCATGGCGGCTTAATATTTCATAGTGACCCATGTCAGCAGAGTAATATCCTCCAAAATATTTTGTCACTGTATTCTAGAAGGTGAATTTGATTACCTGGATTAGTGAAGTACTGTAATTTTTTTGTTTCACAGTAGGTATCGTCAGTTATTTATGTTTATATTGTAATAACGGAAAGTATCCAAGTGATCAGTTAAAGTCACTCAATAAACTGAACAACTTGTTTTTAGAGATGCATTACAGTTGCCGCAGAATCAGCGACGTTCGTTCTCGAACCGCGAACAAAATTCACAAAATGGATTCCGCAGATAGTGCGTACTCCTTTTGTTTACTTACGGCTAATGGCATATGTTTTACCGTGAAACGTATCCGAGCTTAATGTAAGCAGACTTATTAGCGTGTTCTTATGTCTTTTCCTACAAAATGTAGTAACAACGTGAAATGTTCCGAGGAATGAAGGATTGGAGGCAACTTGCAACATCCTGACGTAGTTACATATAGTCAGAAGAGGAAACTGCGATGAACTTACTAGATCGGTTAAACTACCGTTTTGCAAAGACTACTAACACGTCTAGTTCTTCGAACAAACCTAGCCCACTGTGTCTTGAACCGCTCTCAACTGAATGCGCAGAGGATGCTCCAAGGCTGACAAGTACTTTGCAGAGCAATCAACCTAGGGTTACCGCTTACAACTACACATCGCCAGAAGGATGGCCTAATCCTGTGACGCAGCCAACTCGTCTAGCTGCCAATAACACTTTGTCCACTACAGAAGGAAGTCCTGGATTACAGCTAGCAGCCCATATTTTAACAAGAGGCAAAGTAACCTCCATAAGTACAGGTGACTTGCGAAAGAAGAGCGTTAATCAAGGAAGCTCTTTCTATAATGTCAGCAGTGATGAAGAGCAATCGGACGAAGACGCTTACAAAGCGACGGCGGATGACGCAGAGCCCCTCGTAGCAGAGTCCGTTGCTGCGTTTGAACGCCGGTCTTTGCGAATTCGTCGTAGTCTGGACAAAGCCAAGGCCGCATTGCCGGCAGATTTTGTCGATCGCATTGGTGTTTCCCCTGTTATGATGGGATCCACTTATCGTGATCCGTCTGGCTCAACCACTATGAAGCTATCACTTTCCGCCGTCGACGAAAAAGCTGTCGGAGATCAAGGAACATTGAGAACATCTATGTCAGATGAAGATGAGAGTACTTCAACACAACATGGCGACGAAACTTCTGATGACGAGCATAAACAAGCCATGCACAATGTTCGATCCGAGCAGCCAAGTCGAATTACCAGCTTGAGGGAGCAAGGATGGGTTTCCAGTGAATCCGAAAATGGCAGGTGGGTGAGAAATTTACTTTTATTTGCACCAATGCAATTTCACTGCACATTTGAAATGATGGTACAGCCCACTGACTAGGAGTTTGATGAAGATCGTTTTAGAGTTTGTCTAAGTAGTTGGCACAATGATCTGCTTGCTTCCAACCACAAAGATAATAAAGTGATGCTCCGTGCGTATCAGTCTCAAGGCAGAGGCTGGTTGTATAGTGATGTTTCTACTGTACAGATGATAGAAATGTTTTATGTGTTCAAGAACTTGTACAGTAGCCTAGGAAAGTAAACAGCTTCGGTCAGTGTTTTATTGTATTTTTCGCGAGATACTTTGTTCATCACGTAAATTCAACAAGTCTTGTCTTCAATACATTAGTAACTTAACAAAGAACTAACAAAACAACAAGGAATAATCGCTTTTAGCTCCGTGCAATTCAGCTTTTCAAAATTCAAGTAGTCGATGTTTATACACACAATTCTCTTTAATCACCATCGAATGAAAACCATTATGGTAGCAAAACCTCGTGAGAGTTCTATAAACACTTGATATTTCCTTTATGAGACCAAACTTTCCCATCGCAATATAAAGGATTCAAATGTCCGATAAATCTAGCTTGATGTATCCCTTAACCTATTCTGTAATCAAGCTCTTATTCCGGATGAAAACTTAGTTTTTGCTGGATGACGCAATCCTAGTTGCGTACGTCGCCGCGGTAGTGAAAGTGCGTGTTAGTTAGGGCCATTCAAACCCAGCTGTTGTTTTTACCGCTTTTCTGAACGGATCTATTCTCAAATATTCTTGACATAACAGACTTGCATGGATGCCCTCTGGTTTCCAAATAACCTGCTTAATTTGCTGCTGGATGCTTCTCAGGGCGATGGGAGTTATGGCTAATAGCATTATTGACGATACAGAAGTCGATTGTTGACGTCATCGCAAATTGAAGCTAGACCGATCGATAAAAATGTTACAAGGTGCAATTGCTTTGCTATATCGGTGTAACTAACAGATACTGCTAATTGAATTAATGCGCAAATTCACAATACTAGAACAATGAACTTCCGGGGCAAGTTATCATTTCGACCTAACAGCTGTCCTTCAAATGGGGAAGGAACAAAAGTAGAGTCTCATTGCAGCTCCATCATGAATGTGTCATTGATCTAGGTTCGAGTTCAGTGTACGATTGGCCAATTGTATGAGCCAAAAGCAGCAGTTTCGGAATACGTCATGGTCATCTAATCAAGACCCAGGCGCCCTTCGCCAGCAACCCCCGCTGCGCCGGCCATGTGCAATAAGCAAAGAAAGAGTAGCATTGCAGTCTAGGCATAAAGTGGGAGAGATATAAAATTTGAAGGAGGAATTTAGTACGAGTAATTAAGATGGTGAGGGACTGAAGAGAAATCGCAAGAAAAACTAAGGAGAGAAAGGGAACATTCGCTGCTGCAAATCGAAGGTGTCAAGATGACTTTTAAACCCTAACCATTGGTGACAATACCACGTCCTCGGGTATGGCCTTCCAGGAAGTGATCACCCTACGTGACAAACGGGTGTCAGCCGGAATCCGATGAGACCGGAATTTATGCAACTTTGAGGGGTTCCTACAAAGAATAGGTAAATGAGCAGCATGGAAAAGCCAGGATAAGTTTAGGCCGATCCGCTCTGTTGGTATAAGATAAGTAAGGACTACATCGTCTCGAATACAGCGATATTGTAGCGAGAACATTCATATCTTGAGCAGTCTGTCAAGGTAGGACAGGTTCTTCAGCCCTCGAACGATTTTGGTACCACTCCTCATGACTCCCTCTACCACTATCCTGTCACGAGTCAGACAAAGAGGGCAAGCCTGGACGCAGTACTCCAGGTGCGGTCTAACAGAGGTCGTAAACACGATAATAAACATTTCTTCCTTCAGTACCTTAAATGATTTACGGATTTTCCAGAGGGTTTGGAAACCCTTGCTAACCGCTCGTTTCTAGTTCTCTCTGGATTTGAAGTCCGGAGCTAACGTAACAGCTAAGTTAACTTGTTGGAATCCATGAGATAATTCGTTCCTACCAAGCATGTAGTGCATCTTCGGGCCATTTGATCATACGCGCATAACTCTGCACTTTGTGTGGTTTATTGGCATCTGCCACAGAATAGACCAGTCAAGGTGTCTGTCGACAGCTTGTTATAAAATATGGGAGTCACTAGAGTCGCTCACCATACACCTGAACTTCACGTGGCCTGCAAACATGTGAGTAGGCACCTCCAGGATTTCTGGCAGCTCGTTAACGTACACAGCAAACAGCAGCGGACCAAGGACTGATAGCTTTATCTCGGCGCTCCAAATTTACGTTGCTTCACCACCTACACTCTGATTCTCTGTAATCCACGTGAAGGAGGGTTTGCGTTACAATTTAAAATTATTGCATCTGCCAGAGTATTAGCGAGCGCAACAGAAGAAAAATATGGCACACCTTCTAGTAAGCACCGATCACCTCTTTTATGCCACGTGATACATTATTTTTACTCTCCTTATTGATTATGACCGTAAATATTTGGAAGCTAATAAAGCCAAAGTTCTATTTTAGAATTCGAGAGAAAGTGGAGCAATAAGTGCTGGAATATAGAGAATAAATTGCGTCCCTCATCCACTTTTTAATATTGTCAGGGTAGGCACAGTGCAGAGGGGATTTGGTGGGGGTGTTCCAGGAATAGCTTGCGCTAAAAGAGGGACATTTTGGTGTATCATTTTAAGCGACATTGCTACCCTCAACGTTGTAGAGAATGGCTTCCCAGATTGATGTTACTGCTGATCTCAGTCAAAAAACGGATAAGATGAGTTGATTTATTAGGAATCAGATGGTCCAGTATAATTTCTCCTAGTAGTTAGCCATACCGTCCACCGAAGCAACTAAGGATTTCAATCTCTGTTCACATAGAGTTGGTACGATGCTGAAAATCGTACGAGTAAGGAGCTCATGCACTAACAGAGCTACCATAGCTGAAGTTAAAATTAGACGTGTGGATCTCTGTAAAGACTGCACACTTGATGGAGAATGGAGAAGTCTATCTATGTCAATAAGTTCTTTCCGATTGTCCAACTAGTCGGTTAAGAGCTCTCGATTCCTCACCTGATTGATTGGGTCAAAGAAAAGCACCTTGAACCAGTATAACCAGGTCACGTTCCGCCAACATGCGTAAAAATGTTTACAGTCTGGTGTCTTGTGCACGAAGACAACTGAACCGGGTCCACTAGTGTGTTGACTCAATGACAGATAATGAGGTTGTATTCATTGAACATTTTTGGTTTGTAAAAGCATTTAACTGCTTTTTATTGCACTATTTTCCGTCGAATTACTGGGATAGACGAGTGTTTGTTTAGTGGTCGATTTCTCGTGGTTCCGTACGTAAGGGATAAATGTCAGTTTTCTAACTACTTTCTAGTCTTTGTCTCTCGGAAAGCTGCAGATATACTTATTAAGTGCTTTGCAGCCATGCACACACACACGCTTCAGTTTGACCCCAGCTCACTCATCATAAATTTTCGTCCTTATCGTTTTCATACACAACAACAGTTCATATCGTTGCTCACACACACACACACACACCAAGTTCTGTTCACTTAGTCGTACGTTTACTGAACTATACCGAGAGCAGCAATTTATCAAAAACTATTCTTTAGTGCAAATTACAAGGGTTACACGCAAATATTAGAGATTTGCTTTTGACTTAGGATTCTGGGGCCGCATCCTCTATGATTCGATGATAGAGGTATCCTGGTGAGCGATAGTGCTACAACATTTTCCAAAGAAAGTGTTTCACGAATGAACCGCCACTGTTCTAAATCGTGCTTTCAGGTCTTTTGAACATGGTTAGAAGGATGTTCTGGCACGCCATGTATGAAGATTGTGTTTAGACGGTCTTGCTTGCTGTGCCCCTCTTTGGTGTTTCGTTTTGGTTGTCGCGCGCTCCAAGGGACATCAGGATAGATACGTATCTCACTGGATGTTCCTCGAGTAATTGTAACAAGTTTATGGGCTTGGCTTTGATACTCATCTGCATACACGTTGAGTTCCATTGGTCTTGGTCGTCTGCTAACCTATCCCGCAATGTGATGGCGGTAGATTCAGGGACATTTGAGCATTATCTTATATCCTTCTGCTTTATTACCTGAAGTTTCGCGTAGTAAACTGGTTTAACACTACCGACGAATGATAATGCTTCTTGTCTAATTCACACTAAAGTAATTGCTGACCACTATTCACCATGATCCCTTAAATTATTTCGAAACCGTTGATAGAATGATGGGCTCAATTACGGGTACTTTTCAGCAGCTTCCAAGTTAGGTAGTTTTCACATGCCCTAAAAGACACCAAACGGACCTTTTGTCCTATCGGGGCTCTTCCATGAGGATTAGAACCCACATTTAGCAGGTGCTTGCGCAGCTAGCCAGCAGCATGTCACTAAGTCGTGGAGAACAGCAGAGGACCGTCATGACTTACAACAGGAAAGTTGACCTGATGATTCAAACAAGAGCAGTAATGCATATAGTTAGTCGCGCTTATCTTGTACGTGGCCAACGGTCAGCTGTAAACTTTCCTCACTGATTGCCGCAAACAGAGTCATTTGGTGGTTCGGCTCAAGAGACGGTCGCGACCTCTACTCTGAGGGCTTGTGCCACATAAGCGCTGACTTTGCACGCTAAACCAGTTTGTTTTGTGCAAATACACCAAGCTGAGATAATAGGAACTTAAAAAGTGATTGAATCCTTTAGAAACGACTTGTTGACCGTATTTATTTTTCCGACATTAGGACGGTGTAAATAAAGATTCTAAGAATAGTAGCCGTTTTATTTTGACGTCTAACTTTTTTAGTATGATTAGATGTCTTTTATTTCATTATATACATCACACTATATTGGTTGTGCTTCTAGAAATTCCGTACTATGGTTGACACCCAAACATTTCCCGCCAAGTTTTGCAATGTTGTCCAGCGCTACAACGGGACTTACTTCATCGTTTTTATTCCTTCCACCTGCTAGCTCATCCGAACTTTCAACCCCAACCATCCAAATTGGGATACAGTGGAACACGGAAGCACTTCTCCCAATGGAAGAATTGATGCCTGAGTTCCGCAAAATGCCCATTGGTTCGACATATTTGCTAAAGGCTGTGTCACAACGTTCTGGATGCAAATGTGCTCTTTGTGGACATGACAGTTTGCTGTTGTTTCCGGTGCTAGATGTGTCGCTTGCTTCCGCTTTTTGGGGTTTGTGGAGTCAAGCCCCCAAGAACCACACACGAATAAGCCACCATTATGAAAGGAGTCCGCAATACGCCGGAACTACTACGGAGGTTCAGTGCAAACTATTCGTGTTTCGCCAATGTCGAGGCTGGTACGAAATATTAAATGAAAACCAGCAACCCATACCTCATCTAACTACGGTTGAACAAGTTCGTCGGACAAAACCCGCGGCTCTACTCATCAGACAGGACTTAAAATGCTTGGCTGCTCCGTCCAGCTTAGTCATTCCTCAAACGAAAGATCAGCGCGCGCCTTCAGATGCTTCATCAGGGTTACCGTTGCCCCCTAATCTGCTTGCTCAAGCATCCTCCCTTGAGACACTGCAGGCTTCCTCGCCAGAAGTTCTACCAGCTGGTACTTTGATGAACTATATCGCATATTTACCGCGATGTCAAGTAAAAAGAGGTCGTAAAATCAAGGAATTAGGATTATTGCTTCTTACACGACGGTCCTCTGATACACAGAAACGCCATCTCAGTGAAACACAGTCAAGTCAGACTGCTCCATGCACTAGAGCCTACTACATCGGGTTAGAGGAAACAACACCTGCCATATTGCCAGCCAGATTCGCACTCAGCCCCGTGGCCGGACCAGAAAACATATCTGGTGTACATTCTTTAGCCAGTATTCTAAGAAAATTCCGGTTACCACTTTCTATCAGACCAGTGTGTGTGCATGAGACTACGAATAATTATTCCAAGCCGAATGGTTCACGTCTTCTTTCATCCAACCCACCTGCTGCTCCCCCCTCGCTTAGTTGCGGATTATCTGGTTTACCTGGTATCACATTTAGTGAACAGGGTTACCTGAGACTGGAATCAATATTTCGAGGCGATTTATTGATCATCTCTCCCGTGTCGTGTCCCGAACGCTTATTTTTAATCACACCTTCCATGCTTCCCGACCACTGTTTCCGTTTAGGCACTTCTAATGATCCAGCGTACTTGAAATTGTTAGCGAATCATCGAATACAAGCAACCAACTTTCTGGCTGTTGGCCATCCGAAAGACTCCCTCAATTACCTTTTGCGGCACATGCAGGATGTCACTAGGGAACCCAGGGATTCATACACTTCAAGACAAACCAATCGAGCTAAACCGAATTCCGGGGAATCTCAAATGACACAAGAAGAAATTTATCGTGCCTACGAGGAGCTAGACGATATTTATTTTTACATCCGTCATGGTTACTATCCATCAAAAAGTCGGCCCCCAGACACTCCACTCAAAGCAGACACTAGTAATAAATCACTCGGGGATTCACAAGGTGATGTGCTGCTCCAACCTGAAAGAGATGAACCTGGCAAAAAAGCTCTACCAGATCATTCTCGAGCTACTGTGCCAACGGCAGAGGAGCTTCTTGCCGCTTCTCTAAACATACCAGCGAGAAACACAGCCTTTCGCTCAAAGTGGCTCAACGGATCCGCAAATCCAAATGCATCTGCTCCTCGACAGCAACCTAAGGAGTATGGACTATAATTCCGCATACTATCAGAACTTTTTGGTATCACAACAATGCGTTGTGGCACCAGGGCTATTCAGCTGCGACGCCTTCATCTGAAAGCAGTAAAACGATCGATACCGTGGACGTTACCGAACGCCGCACAGTCAACAAGGCTTTCATACATTATACACCATCCACCAAACTCAACCACGTCTTGTCTTCATTGCCAGTGTCTAACAAAGTCCAAGTTTAAACCCTTCTGCCACATACACCTAGACTGTCATTTTCTACATACCGAACAGCAGCTTCGACAGATTTAAATTGTGTCCTTTCCTGTACATATGTTGGAAAAAAGTACATTTTGGCCTTGTAGTTTTCTTATGTAAGCTCTCAAATGTCGAACCAAATGTGAAGCTGCGTGTCTTTCACCCGCCATTTAAACACCGACCGTTAACTAAAGCTCATAATTTGTTTCGGTTTCCGGCTCATAAATAACAACCTACTAAAGTATGTTTTTCATATTTGAGCCATCCATTAGCCGTTGCCATGCTGTTCGTCATATAATACTTTGTTTGTCCTCTGACACGCGATAAAAGAACTTAAGGTTGATGTCATTCACTGACAGGATGTAACTGCACTGCGTTCCAAACATCTCAGTTAACGAATCACGGATTCAAAAGGACTCATAATAGTTTAATTCACTATTGAGCTCTATAATTTGACCACCAAGTCCATCGCAAGGTTCGCAACCGTATCTTAGTCTAACGGGTATGTAGCTAAACACGCTGGACATCGCTTCCACCCCATGCTTATAACCACTACGCGTAAAACGTCAAAAGCCTAGGCTTAATCTTGCGGTAAATCTCCCGGTGGCTGCCTTGGTTAAAACAATTAAAGATAAAAATGACATCGAATGATGTGAGGCTAAAATCGTTCTAAAAACATTTTACCTCCCCTAATAACCCACTAGACTTGCGTAATGGTGAATACCGGCACATGCAAAGGGGATTTTATCAGGAACTACCAAATACTGGCGAACCCAAAGCAGGCCTGTAGTAATCTATTTTCATTTAGCCAAAGGGCTAACCTGAGACTCTACCATTTCAACTGGTCAACGGAATAATTATCATACCCGTGTGTCGCAATTACCATGTGACTGTACTGTGTAAATATGTATGTCATGCAGAATATTCTGCAAAATAGGATGCTAAAGTATATACGGTCACGCACTACGTGTTATCCGCGTTTGTTTAAGAGGTAGTTTGGACCTTCTTAACTTAATGCCACCCAGAAATTATCTGGGAACCTTTCACAAGGACATTTACCACACTGTTAACACACGCGTCTAGGCAGAAATCCTTCCATCGTCAAAGGAGAAGGAAGTCCTTTATGCGAAGCAAAACACGCAAATGCATATCCTTGAGGGACTTAGCATGGAGACCTCACAATCACTCCCCGAATTCCGAATTCTGAGTTTGATCCGCGAGGACAAGGTGAAACATCAGCAGGAGTTAATGAAGAGATAGAGCACGAACCGCAAACTCCTCTACAGGCATGTTAATGAACTTCGTAAGGTGTAACATAGAATTCCAACACTGATCACAACTGAATGGTGTACTCGATCGGCAACGGAAGCAGCCTATCTTTTACGATTCCATTATTCATAATGTTCTAGAGAGTAACGGGCTAAATGGTTACACCTGTTTCTAACATCTCACCGTCAGCTTTATCAAATATCAGGTTTACCGCCGAAACTGTGTCAAAGAACCTGTCGTCTCTGCCCATCCACAGCTTTCCTGGTATCGAGAACCTTCGACCGAAGGCTTTACAGGCAGCCGTCATTGATCTAGAGGAATCTCTGGCTATATTATATCAGCACTGTATGGAGGAGAACCATATTCCAACAATATGGAAGCGAGGGGTCATTACTCGTAAGCACAAGGGTGGTTGTCGCACTGACCCAACCAATTATCGTCCGATAACGCTACTCCATGTGCTTAGAAAACTCAGCCTCCTGGTCCTCCAGGTTGGGGTTTGGAATGAGGATGTCTCCATATACCTTGAAATGGTCTCCTTGTAGCCTTATGCCAAACCCGCGGTCAGGTTTTTGAACCAAAGGCTTTGGTTGAGAACCCTAATCGGCCTCCTGTCTAGTCCTGACCCACCTGACAGTACCCTGCCCACGCAATACTATGAACCTTTCGTCAAACAAATTCTTGTTGCTCTGGCCACCGCAGAGGATAAGCAATGGTGCCCTAGCTGCTGCATCGTGCAGGGTGGATAGGGGTTTGGATGCTACTGATCAAGCCTACTCATATTCTTATTTCTCCTCTTATGCTTCTTTCCCCTTATGGTCCCGTTCTAGCTCCATTTTTATTCCCCCAGTTTTAAACCCCACCCGCCGATACTTAGCCCTCGCACAAGATACTTTTTGAGGCTTTTATCTTCCAGTGTCAACTCCCATGCAAACGCGGAGTGTCACTCCTGCTCTGTCCACAAGACCGTGTACATCCAAGCGGTCAATCCGATTATATCGGTTTCCATTTATAGCCCTCGATCCTCCTTCAGATTGGCACGTCTCAATGTACGCACATTGCTACAGAACGGTCAACAGGCAGCACTTGCCCGAACTTTAGAGAAACTCTCCATCTCTACCTGCTGTTTATCGGAGACCTGCCTGCAAGACTAGAGCTCTGTGCTCACTCAGCGATTCCTTTCAGTTGACACCAGCAGTATTTTCTCATTGCGCCTATCCAGTGAAGATGCTGCTTCGAGCACCTGCCAAGCTGGTGATGGCATTGCTCTGAGTTCGCTTGCTGAAGCTGTTCTGGTTGCTTGGATCGCAGTCAGTAGAGCGAATGTGTGCGGTTCGATTGGCTGGCTTTTTCAAAGATTCGAAGTCACGCGAGACTAATAGGTGTCTATTCGT
>CALYDF020008371.1:0-11713 GCA_944474145.2 Dicrocoelium dendriticum | reverse complement strand
GCGATTGACCTCAACGTAGTGACACTTACAAAAATCACAATATACCTATCACCGGCTATTCGAATAAACGAAGTGAGCGACTGGGAACCTCCAGGCTACCATCAGTAGGAGCGTAAGCTGAAATACCTTGAATTCTGTGGCTACCAGGATGCTCCGACCGAGCTTAAAATATGCTAACACGCATGCGAACCTTCACTTGGATTCATTCTGGTTTTAGCAGCCTCTACACACCTACTGAAAGCTAATAAGCCACCATGAGTGCCGCCAGTCGTCGACTATTTACCACTGTAGACGCGGTGTGTAATTGAGCTATTAGAGCCCGAGCCTGACAGGCGCTAATCCAATTAAGCCCTGTATATGTGTTTCAGGTATGGTAGGCATTAATCCCAGGGCAGCGTGCTCTATTGCGACTGACTTAATACTATGCCACTAACACGACGGTATATTAAACTAATTTTCATATGTAATCTCGACAATCTATTAACTAGACACAGAGCCAGCATAAAACCATGGAGATCAGCAGATAAGCAAGATTCACCTCGTCATAATCATCGTGGCATGCTAGTTTAAGGTGAGTAACGCACTTCAACTAATGTGCCGCAGGAAGAATAGAACATTTTGACAAAAAGTTGAACAAAACATTTTTAGTTTGTTTTTCACACGTCAATTTTGCTCTTTTTGTCAGTTTAATGTTTGTTGTATTAAACCTGTGAATCAATACAATGCTGTACACAATTCTTCTGCTGATTCCGGTTGCGGGCCATGTCTTCAAGAGTCCTAAGCCATTTGCACTCCTCATCTTTGGGTCCCCATCCTGGAAGACGAACGGATCAAACAGCGGCTAGACACGACGTCAGCGATTTCATATGCTGCCGCCAAGTGGAAGGCTGACCACCACGCGGTCGCCTCCATCCAGGTCCTTGACGAGCGAATAGAGCGCGACGCGGTAGACGCTCAGGTACCTTGCGTAGGACGTGACCGAGCCATCTCAACTGCCGCAACAAAACCAGTTTGTTTAAGGGAATACTCGCATTCCCCAAGATGCGACGTCGAAGGTCATTACTATTAACTCGACGTTGCCACTAAACACGAGCAATCCTCCTTAAGCAACGGTTATCGAAGGCAGAAATATGACGCGTGTCTTCCACGCGAACCGGCCAGGACTCCCACCCATACAACAATACTGAGCGAACTGCTGGGCTGTAAACGCGGCCCTTTAGTGAGAACGAGACGTAGCAACGACGCCACAAATGCCTCAGATTGACAAATGCTGATCGAGCTTTAGCGATACGAAGAGAAACTTCTTTGTTGATAGTGCCGTCAGCAGAAACACAGCTCCCGAGGTAGACGAAACTATCTACCTGTTCAAGTTTGTGCAGATTCGTGAGCCAGTACGGGAGCAGGTGAAAGCCAATCCTTGAGCAGTACTTTACACTTCGATGGGGCGAAGCTCATGCCATGCTTAGATGCCTCAACCGCCAAACGATTCAGAATGAGTTGCATCCTCTGAGGATCGTCACCAAGTAAGCCGATATCATCAGCATAATCTAAGTCGGTCGCGCGCTCATCCGGTAGAAGCTCTAAGCCAAAATGTTGGAAACCTTCTAGAGCATTCGACAGAACGTCTTCGATTGCGAAGTTGAAGAGGAATGGGGACATAGGGCAGCCCTGTCGCACACCGCTATTGACAGCGAATTGCGAAGAAAGCTTGCCATAGACCCTCACTCTGCCGGATGTGTGAAGATAAAGTGCTCGTAAGATGGCGGTATATTTCTCTGGCACCCCGTTCTTTAGTAAGCAACGCCATAAAGCAGGTCGATCAACGAAGTCAAACGCGGCACCTATGTCTAGAAATGCAATGATAGTAGGCCTGTGATAAATGTGGCAATGTTTGGGGAGCTGGCGGAGCGTGAAGATTTGATCCACGCATCCGCGAACCGGACGGAAACCAGTTTGCTATTCACGGTAGAATGATTCACATACTGGGGATAGCCTGCGAAGCAGAATGGATGCAAATAGCTTAGAAGCAACCGAAATAAGACTAATCCCGCAATGATTTGCACATGAAGTGCGAACGCCTTTCTTGAAAATCGGGACAATAAGTGACTCGCCCCAAGAGGAAGGCACTTTCTCCTCGTACCAGGTTATTGCGAACAGCGCGATCAGCTGATTAATGATTGCCACACCGCCGTACTTGAATAGCTCCAGAGAAAGTCCGTCTGAGGCGGCAGCCTTGAACCGCTTCAAGTGTCGAATCTCGAGGCAGACTTCCGCTTCGCTGGGTGGATTCAGTGAGACGAGGCAGAGTGGACAACAACGTGTACCGCATGTACTGATGGATGATGGAGGCCAGTAGATCTGCGAGTGAAACTGCTCGGCCCAGCGGTCTAATCGCCTCTGTTGCTTGGTGATCGGAGACCCATCCACCTCATAAATGACCTCCCTGACACCAGGCTTCCTGAGGCCAGTGGACCGAATGAGTTGGAGAAGCCTGCGAGTGTTGCCATAGTGGGCAGCGGTCTCCATCTCTAAAGCACACTCAGACCACCATGTCTCGCGGTTCTTGCGTAGACTTTGCTTGAGCAGCCGGTTGGCAGAACAACGCCGCTCGTTGCAAGCTGATTCCGCAGGGATATCTTTGTTGCGTTCGAACAGCTCCAGAGAACGAGCAGAGATCCAAGCCTTCAAGGGGCGCCGAGTTAGGCCGCAGCATGACTGTTCGGAAATGATCATTTCCTTCCGTATACAAGTCCAGTGTTGTTCCACTTCTTGCGGTGGATTGCAACTGAGTGCATATGCCAGTGAAGACTGAAAGCTCGCCTGAACCGAGGAATAAATTAATCGGTTTACATCAATCTTGCGGTGCTTCGTGCTTCGGGATCTTCCGAAACACATACAGATTTTCGCACAGACCAGTGCATTATCTGAGTCAACGAAGGTGGACCAAAAGGATCTGCAGTCCGGTACGCTGCCGCGCCATCTGAAGCTAATTGCAATGTGATCAATTTGAGACCACGGTTGTGTTGAAGAAGGGGGACTCCACGTTGCGGAACGCTTCTTCGCATGTCTGAAGTTAGTGCTCGAAATAAACAGACGGTTGTCTTCGCACAATGTGTGAAGTCTCTCTCTGTTATCAGAGCGGTTCTCATCGAGCGAGTGATGATCACCAAAGTGGCTTTCGTATGGTAACAGGCGGCCCACCCGTGCATTAAAATCCTTTAGCAAGGATAACGACATCCGACTTTGTAGCATTAGTCAATAGCTGTTGTAGGTCCCGGTAGAATTCGTCCTTGACCGAGTCGCCACTGCAGTCATTTGGGGCCTACACGGAGATCACAAACAAGTTGTGTCTCTCTTCGCGGTGCCTGTTGATTCTACACGAATCCCGAAGCATAACTGCACATTGTCGGCTATTAACAGGGAACCAGTCCAGTAGTGCCGCCTCGGCCTTGTCCCTTAGTGCTATACCTAAACCAACCAGACCCGTTGAGGCTGCTTCTGGATCTCCAGAAAGACGCAGGTGATAACTGGCTTCATGGTCAGTGGGGGATGTCAATGTAAGTACAGTGCTGCGATCTTGCAATCGGGTTTCTGAAAGGCAGCAGACATCAATGTCTAGGGAATCTAGGGTGCGCGCTAGACCGGCTTGCTGTCCAATCTGCATGAGTGTCCGAACGTTGAAGCACGCCAGACGGAACGAGGATCGGGGACGAAGGAGAGCCATAGGTTGAACTTCTTGGTCTGTGGCGCAACCGGAATCGCAGGCAGATTGTTGAACAGATGGATCGGGTAACGGAAAGGGAGGATTGTTAACAAACAAAAAATTGGCGTGTGATGAAGTAGCGTGAGAGTGACTAGCAGAGACCGTAGCGGATGAGAACGTTGTAATAAAATCCATGGTTTTGTGAGAGGGCGTGATACTACCCGGTTGCCCCAGCCGAAGTAGGGAGTTGACTTAAGGGACTCCACCCGGAGACTTTGGCTAAATAACCTACCCGCGAGGCAGCTGGGCGAATTTAGGGAATCGCACCCATTGGGAGGCGTTGACTGAATGTTCAGTTCATGCGTCTTTGTTTGGTAGATTACCAAACAGGGGCCCAATACTCCCCATGAAGTCAGCACACCTGCTGGAATACAATGTCTCACCGAGGTGGAACATTGTCGCCGAACACTTTGCTGGAACGGGGTACACCCAAACCACCCAGCTGGCACCACGAGGAGGTAGTTCGTCAAGCCAGCCAATTTTCATATACATGATCAAAACTGTGGACCTATTCGAAACTGCTAACGGCGAAGCATCTGTTCCTGTATTGCTCCGTCTGGATATTCAACACAATGTTCTTAGCCCCTGATTTGACCAAAATACTTTTTAGACAGCGTAAATTTCAATTGCTGAGCTACTTAATTATCATGTTCGTTTTTTCTCAATTTGCACCATTTATGTCCTTCAACTTTCGCACTCTACCAACAAAAGTTTACACCGAATGGTTGTTCCCAATTCCTGTCTGGTCACCTATTTCAACTGTACGTGGGTTGCAAACCAGTAGGCAGGGGGTTGTGTTCACTGGTTCGCAGCTGTTGTGAGCATTCTTAAGCGCGAAACTATAGTCAGTCGAATGCTCCACGGTTCGGTCTGAACCTGGTTTCTGAATGCACCAATTACTTACCCTCTAGCCACTTTGAAACCAATGTTGCTAAACCGGTGTCAGCCAAATTCTAAATACGACACAACCGTTTATCGTTAGTTCGATAACTTTGGCTTCGGCGATGTACAGCTTATTGTTACTTTTCTCAGTATAACGGATGTGACGGCCTTGTTTGCACGGACATCGACCAAAAATTCGAAACACAGGAGGAGACATATGAAGTGCCCAATTCAATGAACAATGAATTTATACGGGTTAAGAAGCGTTGCTTTACAAGTCCCGTTGGATAGTTGGTGGGAATACCAATATAACAATAATGATAATAAGGATAGTAAAATAGTTAGTACTTTAAATATGAAAATAAGGACTTATCGTTTGTTTCGCTGTAGTTCTGCGATCCTCATAGATTCACAGCATCCACAGTTAACAACAAATTATTCCATGGTAAACTCCAGGTGTAGGATGGAGACGTAGTATTAAGTAACAAAGTGTAAGTAGATGAGTGCATCGCTCAACCGTCTTTTAAATACTGTTAATGTCGGTGCAGAGACGACCGATTCTGGGAGAGCATTCCACGGGTGACAGACACGGATGGAAAAGAAATTTCTGCGGCACTCCAGACGACTGTATTGTTCTGCGAGTTTTAATGAGTGGCCCCTCAGGTTTGTATTGCTGTTGAGTTGCAGTAAAGGGCGGCACACATGATGTGGGTCTCGCCGAATCAAGTATGCCATAATCAGGTCGCCACGTAGTCTGCAATAGCTTCCACTGAACAATCCCAGTCGTTGCAGCCTCTCCTGGTAGGAAAGATTGCGCATTCCAATTACGTTCTTAGATGCCCGGCGTTGTGGCCGCTCCAGTGCATTAAGGTTGTGTTTCAGCCATGGATGCCAGGCTTGAATTGCATATTCGACATGGGGGCGAACATACGCACTGAGCATTTGTCGAAATATGAAGCTGTTTATTTGTCCAAACGCTCGTCGCAACAGCCCGACGTGTTGGTTCCCGGTCTTCGAGGCCTTTTCGGATTGCCTGGAGCAACCCAAGTCATCTTGAACCAGGACACCTAAATCACGTTCGAGAGTTGATTGTTGCAGTACATCCGTTCCGAGTCGGTATGAGTAGCTGTCTTGATGTCGGATGGAAAGCACCTTGCATTTACTGACGTTGAAATGCAATAAGTTTTGGGTCGACCATTGATACACTGTACCTAAGTCACTCTGAAGCACATGTTGGTCGGATTTCGCCTGGATCCTGCGCCAGATCTTGATATCTTCGGCAAACATTAGGAAGTTTGAAGAGCTTCCCTGTGCAAGGTCATTAATAAACACCAAAAACAAACGTGGACCTAGAACTCATCCTTGCGGCACACCACACTCGACTTGTATGGGGTCCGATAAGGGGCTCCGAACTCTGACCACTAATTGCCGTTGAAGTAGAAAGTTGGCGATCCAGCTTAAAAGAGGGACTCTGATCTCGTAAAGCTGCAGCTTGGATAGTAGTATCCGATGGTCTAGACGATCGAAAGCCTTGGAAAAATCCAGGTAGATCACATCAACACTTTCTCCAGCGTCAGCTGCCTCGGTCCAACTACTGCGTGCGATTAGTAAATTAGTAGTACATGACCGCTGTCGACGGAAACCGTGCTGTTCATGAGTGGTGAGGTTGCAGTTTTTCAGATAGCACACCCGTGCATCAGCAACTATGGATTCCATGACCTTGGAGAGTATAGGAAGAAGGGTTACTGGGCGGTAGTTGGAGGGATCAGTTCTGCTTCCACCTTTGTGAATCGGGCTTATTATTCCAAGCTTCCACATGGCAGCAGTGCTGGAAAAACTGAGCTAAAGGTCCTGCCAGTTGGTTTGCTGCTGCTCCCAATGCATCTGGACGAATGGTGTCGACACCTGGCGAGCTGTGTTTGCGTAGAGAAGTCAGCTTTTGCAATACAGCCTTTGCGGTAAAATTGATGTGGGCTAGTCCCGGCGAGCAGAATACAAAGCTTGGTATATCGCTTGGTGGCAAGACTCTTTGAAACGTGGGGGCGTAATATGACTCTTAATTCCTCGATCCTTTCCAAAAGGCATTGGTTAGGACAGAGCAAGATTATCGGTAATGAAGGCCAAACACTTGGTAACTTTACATAAGGTTGTTCTTGCTGTGTGTTTTGATCTACCGTCCACTAAAATTGCTATGGTGGCAGTTCCACAACAACTTCACTGTGGTATATTTTAGCCAAATATATCCCTAAACCCGATGGCAATGGATAGTTATGTATCTACGTTCGCCAGTGATTGGCCCACCAGTCATTCGGTAACGCAGACAAAGACGCTTTAAGATTTCATACTTATTGCTGTTATTCGAAGGGGTAGGAATCTGAGGATATCAAGACCATTGTAATAATATACAATGCGCGTTCCATGGAAAACTACCGGTTCAAGTACCTTCCTTGGGGCGCAACCGCGCTAACTAGATGGAGTCCGGATTACGGACATTCATCAAAGTTAGACATATTGAGATTTATTACCCCAGTTCATCGGATCGAAACATTCTTATTCAAAATGTGAAGTTTCAAACATCCTACCATCCAAGGTTTTTATGTTCTTCTTCTAAGTTTCTGTCGATCATTCTAGCAAGTTGACTCAAGTTACTGAGTCCAAATTTATCAGATTAAACGAAACGCAAGTCAATCTACTTTCCTGAACCTCCTATGTTCATACGGATGCTTCCTTTTAGTTCGTCCCGCTTATATTGCAAGGTGTCAAACCGCATGGTGCTGGAGGACAGATGCGTTGCGATTGACAGCCAATTTGCAGAGGCAGTGCAGTTCATTTCATGATCATATCTGGTGAATCAGCTAATTCCACTTGTTAAAGCATTGTCTATGCAATTTGTGAGTAAGTAGAAGCCAAAAAACCATGTATACTGCGATTTTCCCGCGAGTTGACCACAATTTACAATATGCGAAGCAACGAAAAAATAAACTAAAACGGCTTTTGGAAAATATCGTACTCCCCGAGTAGAGCCAGATAAGAATAGAAAATTGGGCGTGAGGTCTCATGCAGACGTACAGCATTTGCATAAATATAGATGGCATGAACATCCCGAACGTCCTATGTAGAAAGTTCCTAGCTAAAATTTATTGACATGTCTAGAGCGGTCAACGCCATTTTATGCAACAAATTCGAGACCGCTTTCCCAGAAAGCACATTGCAATTGCTGCTCGCCAAGTCGATATTCATGGGTCCACTAATCGCATATGATCAAAACCGGAGCCTGTTCTCAAACGAACACGTATAGGCTCTGCCAAGCTTTCTCTGCCTTGCTGCGTGATCCTCCCACGTTTTGCTGTCATGCCAGATCTTGACTTGGTGTATAAATAATAGGAAGGTCGACTAGGAGGGTACAGTGGTGGAATGATTGATGAAGACTAGGGATAAGCGTGATCTCGGTACCGATTGTTGGGGTATACCAAACGGGAATTCAGTTAGGTCGGAAATGGCGCTGCGCACTCTTAAATTCACTTGAATTCGAATAGGAAAGTTATTGGTGCAGGCCAGGGCAGGGTCACCGCTTCCATATCTTAGAGGATTGTGAGGGAGAACGCGGTGGTCCAGGTGGTCGAACACATTAGTGAAGTTCAGGCAGACTATGTCGACTACTATTCTAGCTTCGACTGAGTCCGTCCGACTTGCTCGGACTGGCGACGAAGTTGTGCAGCCGGATTGATTTCATCGAAATACCGGCTGCTTTGACACTACGATGTTAGTACATTCAAAGTACACATGAAGGCTTCTGCGATAATATTTGCCCTAAGTTTGGATAGAACTGGGAGAAGAGTAATTGGACGATATTCCGAGGGCCGCTCACGATGGTGACTTGGAGTAACTACTGTCCGTTTCTACATATTCGAACTTGCATTTGGTCACGACATCGCTGAAGGCATCGAGCTAACGATTAGTGACGTCTGTCCTTAGCACCTGCATTTTTTGTCGCCCATGCTAACGCAGCTGTGTATGCAGGATGGTAATGTCGTTTACATTGCATTCGCTGTATTGAGGGGTACGTGGCCTAATTCTGAGGGTGGTGTGAGCTGAGTTGCTTGCGTGTGAGGTGTTGATTCACTTTTGAAAGTGCGGATAAACTGTTGCAAATGCCTATTGGTCGCTTCTTTTGTAGTTAGCGCTGTACCGTCTGTAGCACTTAGATCTGCGAATTTACGCTTCTCTGCGAAGCTTTTTGGCTTGCGTATACGGCATTTTTATAAATGTTTTGCATTCCATTGATAAGTCATTTTTGTGCTGTAATTTTGCTTTACGAACTGATTTAATACGATGGTCTCACTGAGTTTTATAGGCACCGAATTTTTGCGTGCTCCGACAATCGTTATAATGCAACACACTTAGGGCCACGCATCTCCTAGCCCGACTGCACAAGTAATAAAATGTTTGCCTTATGTGAAATACTTTTGTTTCCGACGCTTTTGCTATTAACCAAGTGAACTGAGTGACATACTTCCTCCAGGTGACATCATGCTGCATGTTGTCTTGAAAGAGTACCTGTTGGTTGCTTGAAAGAGGTTAGACGGTATTTAGTACTGATTGCATACATGGACTTCCTCCTTGTTTCTACTAATGTAGCGAATGTAACGAAAGAGGAGCGGCTTGTGATCGCTACGGCCAAGCGGTGCATCTATGATTATAGTACCGACGAATAGTTTCTCGTTAATTAGCGTAGGTCTCATCCAGATGGTTTGTTTCCCCTTCTGAATCGCGTGGGATAAGTGACCTCGTGGTAACTGTATGCAAATCGGTGATTACTTCATGCAACCGCTATGTATTGCTCGCTGGGAGAAGCAGGAACTTCGATTTCGTGCAGTTTGAAGTCCTTCATCAGAAGGACATGACTGTATGACAGTTCTAGGATTCGCTTCACAGTAAAAGTTAGACGGTGATTTATTTCCATGCTGGACATCGGAGGGCGGTAAAATATTGCAAGTAAATACAGATCACCAAGTCCCAAATGCAGATAATAAAAGAAACAGTCAGCAACTCTTGTTTCTGGATTGTCGATAATATAAGCACGTCCGATCGGAACTACAGGATAAAGCCAACTCCCCTGTTGGGTAGATGGTTTCGTAGGGGAATCATGCTGGGTGAGTTATCACAGCCTCGGTGATCTCAATACCCAGACATGTTTCGGTTATCGTAACCATGCCGCAAGGTGTTTTAACCTGTTGAGTAAGAACTTCAGTTGAGTTATTGTAAAGAACGTAATCCGTGGTACACAAACAGGTGTTGGCCTCAGAAGTTAGAAGTATATCTGAGGATGTAGATTTCAGGTGAGAAACCATGCCTACTCTTGTGGTATCAGCTTCCGGTTTGTCATTTTTGTCTTACCGTTGACGAGGACCTCAGCGCCATTTCGAGTTGGTGTTTATAATGCTCTGTGTCAGTAGGTGACAGATAAGCTAGTCCTCCTTTAACTGTCAGGTGGTTTTGACTGCGTCCCGGTTCTGGGCTACCTTTTCACGGGGTTATGCATGTTACCTGATTGTTCAGTGCTATTTTGCTTATTTGTGGTCGAGGGCCCATCGCCTTTATGCGTATTTCGGATGGCAGTAATTTGAGCATTTTATGCCACATTTCTATCGCCTTTTCTGCCATCAGTTTGGATTGCAGTGTTACATTAATTACTTGCGGGCCGCACGCATTGTACTTGAATGCTAATGATAAGCATGTACAATTGGCGATCACTTTTTCAATAGAGAGGAAGCCCACTTCAATGATGAGACAAGATGCATTACAGGTAAATGCTTAGGCGTCTAGCTGTGTTGAAGTCTGAAGCTCGGGACACCATGGAAAAGGATCGACTTTATGTCCTATTGTTTACCATGATCAGCCGGCATTTGTTTGCGTTGTTAGTGTTCGCTGGACAAATTGAAAAGTGCGAACAGTACAGACGCGAGTGGCTGACAATAGAACGACATAGTCGTAATCTCCTTACTACAACTCAGCAGTAATCAAAAAGTGAGAGTTCATTCCTTGAAACCAACAGAACTGTAAAGTCGCCTGGAGTGCCACAGCGATTTCTTTCTATTCACGTGTGTCACCCGTGGAATACTCCTCTTGAATCGTCAGATTCAGCCACAACACAACCTATTTAAAAGACGGTTAGGTGAGGTATTTAGCGACTTACGTTTTGTTATTTACGAATATCTCCTCTTCTACTTTTGAAAGTTACCTCGGATTTATTAGCTGTCACCTGTTAGTACAGTGAAACCACATGGAGCGCAGGATTACAGCATCAGAAACGATAAGTTCAAATTTTGATATTACAGTACTGTTTTTTATTCCATTTTTCATAGCCCCCCAGACCACACGACGGGTCTTGTAATGAAATGCCCCTTAACCCGTATACGGTCATTGTTCATTATCCCTGACTGACGCGTTGCCTGAGGTAGTTTGGTTCACCGTAGTTTAGTGAGTTTGTATAACGGACGTGGCACATCATACTGGCGGGCTTAGCTTGGACCCCTACTAATTCACACAGCGAGTACCAGTGTTCCTGGTCATTTGACAGGTTGTTGTTGACATAATTCGTAGTAGAGACACTAGTCACCAACCTCTACGTGTAGAGTTCGAAATCCAGTTTCTCCTAGTCAACATGTAAGAATAATGGGCAGTGATTTATTAGAAGAGAAGAAGCCTGGGCAATGAGACTTCCGTCATGTGGCTTGGTGGACGTTTCCGTGAAAGCAATAATAGGAAAACAGGTGTTTCGCACGGATCTCAGTAGCTTAGTAACCAAGGCGTTGGCTATTAACCACGAGGCCCGGAGTTCCACTCCATTCACAAGAGAACGGAACCGTTGGCCATGGGGTGTCATTGTGGGGAGAAGCCACATCGAAACACCTCCAAGTAAGATAGTGCCCTTGTGATCGAAATGGCCGAGGACTCAAGAGAGATTGCGTATTGCAGTCTAACCACACCGCGGACACATTTGGAAATGCTATTTAGATGTACCACCGGACGCCGCGGATCTTTGGCTTACCGTGCTGGATTCCACTT
>CALYDF020008370.1:0-11700 GCA_944474145.2 Dicrocoelium dendriticum | reverse complement strand
CCCCCGGAAATTTGGACTATGATGGAGCGGCTCCAGTCTGTCGGGACAGTTTCCTGCTCCCATCGTTCCATTAGCAAGTCGTGTACATCATCTGCAAAAGTGTCCTACGCATTTGTATAGAGCTATGGAAATTCTCTCTTCGCCAGTGCTCTTATGCAATTGCAACGGTTGACCTCACTTTCGACCTCTGCGCTTGAGGACCGATCTAAGGAGATGGCCAAAAGGAAGGGCACTCGGTTTGCGAAAGAGAAAGCGGTATTAGCTTGGTTAAACTGTCTTGTAGTATTCGGCCCAAGGCTGTTAGCGGTTTGACAAGCTGTGGATTGGTTGTCCACACTCGTGGCGGGTTTCGCTAGCACCAAGTCTGCTGCTGCCTATTCCCGTAACAGACGACATAACGTACAATGCTTACCGCCGCAGCGGGTTTCCTGATTTCTGATGCACGATAAGACCCTCAGGCTTTTCATTCTCGCTTCAGGCTTGCAAGAATTTTGGCCTGAGATTTTTGCGGGTCGCATTGTATTTGCTTCCAGCAGGAATACGTATGCGAGCATTCAGAAGTTTCAGGGACTTTGTAGATACCCAATGTTTAGGTTAGCAAGTTGCTTCTCCATAGGACGATATGACTGCTGATAGTAATGGTTGACAAGTAGGCGACCAGTGATCTTCGATGGTGTTTAGTGCACTCTTATTCAGACAAGATACCAGCGTGGTTAGCTATGCTTTCAGAACACTTGGCTTCGCCAGCAGGCTGGTGTCAATGCGTTCAGATAGACGTTGTGGACAGCCACCAAAACGCACCGGTATATCAACACACACAAACGCGTGATCAGCGTCCACGCTCATGCGCCAGGTAGAGCGACAGTTTTGGACACAGCCTCTCCAGCGGTGACTAAACGCAAAGTGATAGCTCTGCCTCCATTGCTTTCCCGAAGCCGGTGGGCGCCAAGTCACACTTCTGCGGGTGCTACGTCAAAAGTTAGTCTGTGAGAGAAAGAGACGAGCAACCACAGGTGTATCAACCTCTCACCGTTATCATTACGAGAGCCTTTACCATATTGGCCGCCCAGATGAAACTCATCAGAGGACTATTTTCCGACTTGTGCGTTTAAATCACCAGCGAGCGCCACAGTATCCGTGCTTCAACTGTAACGAAGAAGATCGTTAAGTTAGTAATAGAAAACAGATTTCACTGTATCTGGGCTCTAGTTTGTGGGGTCGTAAGCCGCACTGACAAACTGGCACTGTTTGTCCCCGTACACCATCGAAGCCCGGAAAGTGCCAGCTAACTTAGAGGTGCAAATCCGGCTGTTGACTGGGATCCAAGCAATCAGGGCAGCTTCCTACTGGGAACACAAAAAACGCTGACGCTAGCTTGACCTGCATTTGAAGCTGCAACCTCGCCAGACAGGCGCAATGAAAATGTGGTGCCAGGGTCGCAGGTGGGGGATCGCAGAGTACCCACCAAGCCCGAATTTTGCAGGCGGATGTACGATGAACACCATATATCGATCGAGAGAGTCTATAGTGTTCGGGCAAGTGCTGCCTGTTGGCCAATCTGTAGCAACGTGCGCAGTTTGAGGCGCGCCAGCCTTAGCGATGATCCAGGATTACAAAGGAAAACAGGTGAACTGACGTTGTCCGCTCAGTTAAATATGAACTTGTAGACTGGATTGGGGCGACGCCCTGCGATTATGTGTGAGATGAAACTAGAAGCCAAGCAAATATTCAAGCAAGATGTTGAAGGGTTAGGCATCAGGATATTTAATATGGGGATGAAAATGAATTTGGAAGGGTACGCTTTGTATAAAAAGCGCAAGAAGGAGAAAAAGAAGGCGGAAGGGTTTGGGTAGTAACGTCCAAAACGTTATCCACCCCGATAGGGCATCTTTTAGTATCCTCTGCGCCTACCAATACATCAAAAGATTGGTAGAAGGAAATATCAGAGTGAATTGCGTGAGCCTCCGGGGCTTTAGTGAAATTCACATTATTCTTATCCACAATTCCTGCACACATCGGCATCCGCAAAAGTTCAATGTCAGACTAGACAGTAGCAACAGAAGATTTCCAAGCATTAGCCGGTCGGCCTAGGAGGTATATGTGCTGCAGAGATAATAAAAAACAGAACAAGGCGGCAGGTGGCTACAAATAACGATGCACACAATCGGTTGGAATGCAACTGTTAATGAGTGCCACACGGAAACTAAGTTAATTTGCGGTAAATATTTATATCAGCCTGCTTGCGTATTGTCACTTTTGCATTCGCGTAATAACTTCATTGCAGTGAAGTTACAACGCTGAGCGAGCAACGTGCTTGCACCACAACGAATGAGCTTACAACATCCAATAGTTTTCTAAGACACAACTCTTTTTTTAACCTTCATGCATGTCCTCAATTATTTGCCGGGAATTTCAATGATTAGTTTGTTGTCAACGCCTAGTCAATTGTGCTTAAGTGATGATGCCTTTTTTCATGTACCGTATGTAAACTCGAGCACAGACATGTCATTAGTATTATTAACATGCATCGACCATTTCACTAGACAGCCGGAAGTTGTTTTGATTGCAGATACATACAAAAGCTATCACCCAGATGGATAGCGATATTGGACGTTCTTCCCTACATCAAGAAAAACGGCGGCATCCATTTCCTATTACAGCTTTTCTAACCGCTAACAGAGCTATTTGGCTGTACAACGCGCACTACAGATCCTACTTTCCAAACGAACGGTTTCCTCGAACGTTGCCATCGACATTAAAAACTGCGATAAAGCACTTTCTGGTTGGACTCTCTGGACAGATAGGCTTCCGATGCTTTTGGCCCAACTGCGTACAAAGTTACGTTCAACTATTTAATGATCAACTACAAAATTAGTTTTTGGAACCACATGATGCATGATTGGCAAAATGTTCACCCCAGCAACCAACCATATAACTTGCGGGTTAAATTATGTTCCTGATTGGAGGAGTCACGCAAGCCAACTACATTATTGTGCACCAAAGGATTCAATGATATCGTCCAACTATGACCCATTCGCTTTTATGCGGTTCCGTTTTCCTTCGTAATGAAAGGTTAAACTAGTTTTGGAAACTCCGTTTGACTGCATTTGAGGCTGCTTACGCCTCAACATAAACATTTTAATGTCCAGCTGCACAATAACACGGAAGCTGTTAACAACGATTGCTTGAAACCTACTTGTACTTATCTTCTGGAATCCGCGCCAGCAGATAACACCAAAACAGATAGGAACAAAGAACCGTCGACGTCTGCGACAGCAGTTATTGCAACTGCTACCTACCAAGAAACAATATGTGTCATTTGCTGCCAATGACGAAAGCGTGAACAGGACGGATTTGCGGCTACCTATAATCAAAGCAAAAACATTCATTTTTGATCCTCTCCAAACTGTACATGCATATTAATAAGAGGAGGGTATGGTTAGTTCCTCGTCAATTTCTTTCTTAACATATCTGCGAGTTGGAAGTTACACGTTCTAATTGACCTACACTACAACGGATACTTAGCGCAACATTTGATCTACACCACATGACCCTCTCACAGATGTCAAGTCGGCAGTTAAGCACTATCTGTTCATTTGGTAACGAAGCGACGCACGTTACAACCACGGCCGATTAAGGACAAACTTTATTTCCCTACACACAAAACATACATATTTATTTGTGTTAAGATGCATCAAACACAACTGTAGGACTAGATAACGGAAGCGTACGTATCTATCCAAGTACTCAAGGCTGCATTCAGCCACTGTCGCAGCCGTCCACATTGTGACTTTGACACATAGCCCACCCGCAAGCAGCTGCAACCGGTTCCCCACTTAGGTGTCCTATAGAAGCCTTTGACTAAAAAAGGAATTAAAATGCAAGTTCCTCATCTTTTAATTCGAAACCGTTTAGGCAAAATACAATCAATGCAGCTAGCATACCTGCACTGTGAAGGCACAATAAATTGAGTGAGGAATTGTCACAGGAAATTTTCGCACTGCATATGTAAACACTTTGTGATTTTCTCTTGCTTCAAAGTAGGTGATGGCTCTCGTAAGGGAAAAATCTAAGCTACAACGTGTTGTGGTAATAGCCTAAATTTTGTCTGATTCCGCTTTCATGTATACCACGGTCTCATGAGCAGAGGAGCCAAAAAGAATTCAGTACAATTATGTCCGACTAAATCATTAGTTTGCTCACGGCTCCATTCAGGTGTTCGGATTGGCTATCATGAACCAAGTGCGCATTTACTGGCTTCATTACAAAATAGTTTGACTGCTCCGCATTACGCTAACATCACAGAAGTCACACGTAGAAGTTGCAGAATTGTGCTTTATGGAATGTGGAGTATCGTTCGTTTGTGGAACAGAGTAGGGACCTCGGGAGGGATCCTGGAAAACAACATGTGGACTAGTCTTGCAGAAAATAAAAGGACAGAAGTCAGGCAGTAGTATCACAAAGAACAGCAATTTGTTCAAGCTAATAAAATTGAAATGCCAACGGAGGCAAAATATAATGCTAAGAGGGAAAGCAGCCATACATAACCAAATAAAAGCTTCACGTAATGCTCAAAAGTTGAATCCCAGGGGTTTGTAGGCGTAAAAGTTTCTTGCAATAATTATATGGACAGGACTAAGCTGTTCAAGTCCCAATGAAGAGCAACAAAACTGTCAAGCAATACGAAATTGGCACTTCTTTAAGCATGGCAAGCTATAATGTTCGCAGGAAACTCTGCCATTTGTAATTAACTTAGTGATCCATCCGCTATCCTCGGAACAACTCCAGGTAAGCAATACATGGAAATGTTCTTGTTAGGCAAGCTGAACCCGTTATTTCAAGCTGCACGTGAGTGGCATCTGCCCATATTATCGAAAAGCAAATCCACCTGAAAAGGTAAGTTGTAACGCCAGCGTGACAATCTTCTATCTCAAACCTAGGGTACCGGGAAGGCAACAATTAAGCGTCCTTTTTTCTTGGCTAAATAGTGGCCAGTGAATGGTTCTTAACTTGGCAGTACACATTCCTGGCTCGATTTAAATGACAGTACTATCCGGATGGGTTGGTTCTTGACGAACCGGAGACTGTTGTTCAAGTTCAGTTATGGTACACGTATCCAGGTTTGAGCCGAGTATAAACTTGCGTTGTAAGCCGCTAAGAAAACAGATATGCCTGCCTAGCTTAACAACCTTTTAGTGACCGCTTGGTGGTTCAGGTTAATTCCTTTTCAATAAATGATTCCACTGCTGAGTTTTAAGAAGGGGTGGGTGCCTACCTGGCAAGTGTTCTACTTATAAAGAGTCACAAAGTATTGTTGACCATCATAGCAACGTGGCGGGTGTGACCCAGTACTAACTAACGTAACAACATTCCTTCTTTCCGGAGGATAGTACCTACTTCACGAACGTCATCCAGTTCGAAGTGTTCCTCTGAGCCTTCCTACTATAGTGGACTTAGCGAAAAAACATAAAAGCAGACTCCGATTAGAGAATTCACTCAACATGGCTACCTAGTTAGCGGCATCTGGTTCCAGAATTTTACGTCACCGTGACCTCCACAAGACATCCACAGGACGCCTGCACCTTCAGAGGGACCATGGATGGCTTGCGCTGCCCCACCACATATCCAGTGTAAACCAAAGGGAATAAGGCCGGCAGACAAGCGGATGGGAGCCACTTTTCATCAATGGATCCGTTCCACACTCTTTTACGGGCAAACACACGCACGCCGCACTTGGGAAACCAAGCGCACACAAGGCCATGAATGGATGGTATTCCGCTCCTCACTGTTTGCTTGGAACCACTCAAAGAGCCCAGCACGGCCAGAAGGACTGTTAATCCCGTCCCTCAGAAACATTTCACAGTCTCCTGGAGCCAGTGTTCGAGGAGTAGGGTGTTAGATAGGTAAACGCCTTGTTAACATGCACCTCAAGCAAAGACACACTAGGAAGAGCAAACAACAGCCAAGCACTTGAAATGACGCTAATGCATAACATTTATCGTGTAAAACATACTGATATGCGGACATAATTCACTAAATGTGCATACGCAATAAAATGGTTATCAACAATCAACGAAACTTTCAAGGTGTCAGAAAAGGGTATCTTACAAATGTCATATACGCGAAAGTTAAGGACTTTAAAAGCAACCTGCTTAGGCGACGTGTTTAACTAAAAGGAAGCGTATTCAGACAGACATCTAAATGTTGTACCACCATAAGCATTGAAAAATGCAGCAAAGCAATCACATGAAATGAAGAACTCATCATGCAAGCACGCGGTTAGTACATCGAACGTGGCGTACCTACCGACGCGGCGTCAATTGTGCTAGCATTTGGGACAGGCCCCTTCATTGTAGACATTAAAACGAAGTAAAAATATGCGTATAGACAAGGCATGAAACAAACTTAGTTAATTAAGAAACAGAACGCAAGCACGCGTTAGATAAATCGAATGCAGCTTGCTTACCAACTCTGCGTCGGTTCTCCCTACCTTCTCAGCAGCACCCGTCGTCTTTTTGATGCAGGTCCTGAGTGGCCCCGCTCGTGACCCATTAGGCCTGCCTGATTCATGCACCTGCGACCGCATGAGCCACAGCACCATGCGTTCGAAGTAATTGGTACAATCTATCTGCGTTTGTCACTTCCCCACCTGCCGTTTCTTCCCCGCATGCACTAGGGCTTCCTCTTTCACTCGGCAACTGCCTTCGTGAGTGTGTAGCGTCCTGAACGCCGATCAATCGCTTTTGCTTTTCATGGTCTGAAATCGACATTAGAACGTGACAGGCTCACTTTAAACGTACGCCTACATGTATAAGTGCACCCATAAATCTATTAGGTTACTAGTCAACTTGCTTGCCTGGTAAAGCCATTACTTTTTCTAAGTTAGCAATGATAGTCGGTATTATCCATAGCAACAGACCAGCAAATCATTACTCACACATGCTCTTGTGGTCGATGACCTCGTTACACTGCGTGACTTCCATGAAATTACCACTTAACTACCAGGTGTCCACCATTTTGGCAAAATGCAGCGGTACTACTGATATTCAACCTACTTTACAAACATATCCCGTTAAATCCTGCATTTCATTTCGTTACTTTTCGCACCTGCGAGGGAACAACAACCAGCCAAAATGGGATGCCTGAGATTTCCTCCGGTCACCAAGGTTGGTCATTTCACCGTATCGTTCCCACCATAAACCTGAATGTCAGGCACAAGTGCTGCAACGCTTTTCAGGGTACGTTACACACAAATGCACACCAATTATTTCCCAATTTCGTGCAGGTGCGGTAACCATCTCTTTTCCCCCAGATAAGAGTTTAGTTCGAAAAATACACACTTCCATATCATTATTGCTTTCTTCCAAATATATCTAAATCAAAGACCCTGATCATCACCGGCATTCATACATACCGGCAAAGCATTCACCATTCGCTTTAGCGTAACATTTGCATTCCACAAACGGCTATTTTGTTTATAAACATTATTACTTAGTTCCATACTTTCATCAAAATGTGTAAACTTACTTTTCTGTTTGAGATGCAGGTTAATTTTGATGCCTTTTGCGATGTTTACAACAAACTTTGCTCTTCGTGCACTGATTCCATCTATAGAAGACGTTAACAAGGAACCCACATTGCAGGCACTGAAAAGTAAGTCTGCCACCTGTATTCGATGTGTTTACAGCATCATTACATTCTTATGTTAGTTACAGCTACACATTTTAATTTTGGAGCAGCGGAAGTCGCTTTTGCACGCCGCAACCAGCCCATTTAGTTGCAATCTTAACGCCTTTGGAAGTGTCGGCTATCTGCTACCATATTTGCAATACACCATTAAAGCACCATAGTTACATGACCTTGTATGCTATAAAGGGCTGTTATCCGTTTATTTTTAATTAGTTTAAAACTTATTAACGATAACGCTAGCTTTCTCGTTGCTATTACACTCCAGGCTGTTCCGTTACACCTACGTTCGTAAACCTGTTCCTGCCAACTGTTAGCGTACAGGTCCACCATATTGGGGAGAGCGTTTGATGGTACAATGGCGTGTTAATATGAATTTGTGTTACGACTTTTTCCTAGTACAGGTTGCTTAGTACAAACCTTTTTCAATAAAACTGAAATCTCAACATGTTATAAAGATACAGTTTTAGTAACCATTTAGAGAAATGATAATGACAAAACACCAATAACAACGTTGATACTAAACCAATGTAAATAACCATACGTGTACAAATTTATGCTACAGCAATTTCGGCACAGCGCATATTCTATAATTCAGGGCTGTTTGGCAACAAAGTGTAAGCATGCTTTAATAAGGTATTCAGCTGCCGTGTTAAATTTGTACTGCGGAACTCCAGTCCGCTGTGCATTTCTGTCATGATGCCATCAAACGTTCAGCCATAGTAAATAACAAGGTTGTTATTGGTCGAATGGTTCGTTCCGTGTATCCTCAAAGTAAGAACATATATGTGCAAGTGCAAAGATTTCAGATTGCTGCTTCAACGTCAGTTTTCATATATTGCGTGCAGACAGCTAAGAACTATGAGCGGAACTGCGGTCAGGAATTGCCGTTTGCTTTTGATTACCGATATTACAATTTAGCTGAGTGCGTTTGCATCGAGGAAACGTAAGCTGGTCGTACTCCTGAGATAATAGGAGCACGCTTTTCATCAGTAGGATCGATGTGCATTCCACACAGAACCATAGCGAGTCTGGTTTGTTTAATAACTTGGCCTGACTAGGTTTAACTCGTAGGCATCTCGCATGGAAGAACTTGCAACAGTTACGGCACAAAATGCCCCCTTAACAAGTTTGGAACATGATCCACATAGGTCTTTAGTCGGTGACGCACTGGGCATCACGCTTGTTGAGCAAATGTTACGAACCATATGAATGACTCACCCTCTACGGTAAAAGGTCGTTCTGTTATTGGCGTTGTCGGTAAGTTCACAGTGTTCACGTTGCAGTTGTGTGCTTGTAGACTGTCCTCTCTGGCGTGACAGTCGAATGTATCAGCTCGAACGTGGGGCAGAATACACGAAGGTGTGATTGAGGATTCTCGTGCTTAGGCCTATAGATCGCGCCGGGTGAATTTGCTTTGAGACCTGCAGCTGCACCAAGTAATGTTGGATTTGAACAAGTGACAGTTCGTTCGAAAGCCGTTGAAATGGTCTATCGAGTGAGACCAAATAATATCTCCGATGGTTGGAGTTAGACAACTTTTGGCGCTTGGATATCTGCGAAACACTGCCCGGAATTTAGAAATCAGGGTAAGTGTAGGATGCACTGGAGTATACTCGGGAAACTGGTATCACGAAGTAGAACTTGTAAAATCACGACGAATAGGTATGGATTCAAAGGTGTGCAACAAAATGTCGCTGAACCACAGTTAAAAAACCACGAGTGCACAAATGAGCGATTTGCACGCAACCTCTCTCAAGGTCACACTCGTACAAGGTCACACTCTACAGTTGGACAAATTAGACGAGTTGCATAGGCTGCAGGGCAAACGCTGTGAGCTTAATGTTCAACATACTGGTACAACGCGGCAGCCATCCGCATCTTCACAGGCTCCGGACATCCATACGATGAGGCGAGTTTAACGAATGTGCTACAAAATCTGCGAGTGACCAAAGCTCCCGGTACCAAGTCCATGGTAGGTAACTTGATGTCTTGTCACTTGAAACAACTACATCTGCGAGTAGTTGTACTCGCTCGATTAGGCAACGTAAAGCAAGCGGACACTACAGTGTAGCCAAAATTGTATGCCGAAAACGTCTCCGAAATTTACACATATATCGAGCGTCACCGTTCTCCGCCATCGTTTGTTGCGCCCTGGACTTGCACGAAAGATATTGGCACTTATCCTCATGAGGCACTTGATTTCTTATCCTGAATATAGTTAATAAGCATTCTGTTAATGATGCTACTTACCATTCTGGATAGTGTCTATACATCTGATTCTTAGGATGGATGTGCTCCTGAGGTATGCACATAATACGTATCTCAAATTGCTTTCGATATTACAAACTGAACGTTTCATTTGACTGTGGATCACAGGCTAAGGCCAATGTCACGACTTCCATAATTGGAGCACAATCGATTTATATTCATTAGTCTAGTACAAGTGGGTTAATACCTCTCTTCTTTACAATAAGATTTTTACACTAACTTGGAGCTTATTGAGAAATGTTCGACGAACCTCACTAGACTGCGGGTGAGAGTTTCTGCAAAGATTCCATAAATTACGTTGTGGGTTTAGTTCAGCTGTAATCAAAAAATTGCCCAAACGACCGGCCATACATATCATCACAAAAATTTTACTCTATTAATTACCTACAACTTGGGCCGAGTAACGTTTATACATCTTGATTTCACAGATTCTTATCAAATGTCCACACACCTCCAAATTCGACTTTTAAGCGGGAGTAAAACTATGGATTTAGTTCAACAAATACAGTTTCGCGATCCTTTTGAGGACATTAGTTTATCATAGAAATATAGTTTACTTCTCAAGATATCTGTACAGCTTTAACAAGCTTGAGCCATCAAAAATTTTAGACATGCTACCTATTTTGCAATATTTTCCTATTGTTTCCGGAACTTACTGGAAATCTTGAGAAACCGCATTTTCCGATCAATGTGTGATTGAGGTATTGCAACATAATGCTACTACTTGAACATGCTATTTTAGGCGTGCCTGGTTTCATCAAGTAAATGTCTAATTTGTGAACTATTTAACTGGGTAATTTGCGGCATTGTGGCACATGTTTTCATCAAACACCCTGCGGTTTCACCGGGGAGGATTGCTTTATACGTAACCTCTGCTATTCGAAAATGCTTTTAAGTTGGTGTGCCAACACCGTGGCACAGGGGCCATGTTCGCAATTTCAGTAGTCACCACGGTATATTTGTCAGCTTTCAAATCCATGAAAGTCTGCCACAACCAGTGGCAGTAGGCTACCGCGCAAGTCGTGTAGCTAAGTCCCCAGTGTCTTAGGTGTTGCTGTCTTTCGTTAATGTTGAATCATTATACTACCTGACGCAGTTATCTCTATGGTTTTTCAGTGCTAAGGTTGCAGTGGATTAGCCATAAGTTGTACTTGCGAATTTATAGGTGTGCAATTAGACTTCCTCCCCGAATTGGGTGATCGTTTTTCAGACGTATAGCTTCTAGATGATGCAGTGTTATTGGCTACACTTCAGGGGACAGGTTTGTCCTACCTCGTAAGAGATTTTGAGCTGCTAGTGATTATGTACATTTGCCCATTTTTGGTTATAGTTCGCGTTAATTGTATTTTCCTAGTCAAATGTGCCGCCTTAACCTGTCGCTTAAAAAGCGTTTTATTTTTATTTGTATTGCTAAAATATATTCTAAGCCTTTTTTGCTTCTTCTAATTCCGCCGCTCTTATTGCTTTCCATTTGCCTACCATTAAGTGGGACCAATGTGTGCGCCGAAGCAGTGCAAAGAATTTATAGTAAAGCTTGTACAGAATTAAACAAACAAATAAATAAATAGTGTATGCTTGTATTTATCGAGATCCAGTTTCCAAAAAACACGTGAAAACATGTGCGACTTTACGCCTGTAATAAGGTCAAGGAGCACAAAGATCACTAGATGGAGCCATAGAACAATCACCAAGGGCGCGTACAACTTCTCCAACTTTACACGTAAAACAGCCCATTCATTCGTT
>CALYDF020008369.1:0-11689 GCA_944474145.2 Dicrocoelium dendriticum | reverse complement strand
CCCACAGTGCGGATGAGTTGAAACAAATGACTACTGCTGTCGTTTCACTTGCGTCCGAGTTCGGGATCACCATTAACACAACTAAATCTCTGTATTGTTCAGTCTTCACAGGAAATGTAATATACCTTGGTGCCGCAAAACAGCATCAGTGACAATGTATTGTATTCGCTTCTGCTACCTTGGGTGTGTGATTTCAACATACCAGCTAATATTCGGTGAGCCGTGTTTTTGTGTATCGAAGGCAGCGGTGGCATTCGAGAAGCTAGAGTACCGAGTGTGGAACAACCATCAGTTTACCGTTGACAAGAAGCTGATGGCGTAGAAATCCATGATGATGTCCGTCTTTCTATACAGCAGCGAAATGTGGACGATATACCGGTGAGATGTGAGATATTTTGTGGGGTTCCGTCAACAGTGCTTGTGACGTATTCTCTGCATCGGTTGGTGCGACAGTATTGCAGACACGGAGGTATTGCGCTACAGTGATATATACGTAGTGGACTGCGTACTTCTGCTGCGACACTTGAGGTGGTTCGGTCACCTGTGGCCTATAGATTCAACGCGGATACAGAAGCAGCTATTATGTAGCCAGCTGAGTCTTAGGAAGCGGCATGTGGGGAAACCGAAGTTGCTTTATCAGGACTTGACCAAGATGAGCCTATCAGGTTCTGGTATTGATTTCAGGTATTAGAAATTGAAGGCGTTTGTTCGGTGTGCATTGTGCGATTTGGTCATGAACGCAGTTATCGGAATGCAAGTGAAAGTCCCTGAGCACGCAGAGAAGTGGCAAGTGCGGAAGCGACACGCGCCGATGGAATATGCTCCATCGACGTCGAACCCATGTTGTTCTAGTACATGCGGTCGCGAATGCCTAAGTCAGACAAGCCTAGCAAGCCACGAGCGAGGCCATTCAAGACCAGCATGGAAAGGACGACGGGCCATGCTGAGAACGTAAGCAGAACCGTAGGCAGATTACTTGCGCTTCCATTAGATTTAATAACCACTTGCTTGCGTGCTGATGTGCATTGTTTCAGGTCCTGATTTGCCATACTATCTTTACGCTTATTTTATTAACTCATTTTCATGCTTTTTAACTGGCACACGGCAATTGAACGAAAACGGTTTAAATTCGTTAATTATTTTTAGCGATGTGCACTTTTATGTTCATTTTTTTGACAACTTTCGTTTATCGCGGATTTGTTGAAAACCGATTTAGCTCATATGCTACTCGAGCCAAGTTATGTGGGCATATCCGTATGCCTTATTCGCCATTTTAGTTAATATTGTCATTGCACGTGATTGGCTGTTGCATGACACCCCCGGTGTGGCTGCGCTTGAAACGCATGTGGTCAAGGTGCCTACCAGTAAATTATCCTGCGCTTAACTTACACTGCCTTCAGGAGACAGTTGCTCGTTGCTGGAGGGGACGGGGTGCACGGTCCTGGTGGCCGTGATAGGCTCAGTCAGTGGTCCTATTCACGGCATTCTTATATATATATATATATATATATATATATATATATATATATATATATATATATATATATATATATATATATATATATATATATATATATATATATATATATATATATATATATATATATATGCGGCTGGCGGCATAAGTGTCCGGGTTTGTCTGTCACTGCGGTCTCTGTAGTACAGCCACAGGTATCCTGCGACTACAAAGATAAAATGAGGAGCTTGAGCTGCATCACTCGCAACTCCATCCACACCACCCATATCCACTGTTAACGCGAAGGAGAAAGACCGTGAAGCATATGTTTGAGAACCATGTGACATAAACGGAGCCGGCCCACACCCCTGCAACAATCACAGCAGTGGCATTCATAACTAATTTGGAAAGTTTGCTTAGCAAACGTGCAGAAGACGATGGTTGGACCGTAGCCCGCTCCACAATGAAGGAACCACACTTTGAGCCTTACACCTTCATGAGGACATTGCACCCCGTCCCCCAGAAACGTTTAACAGCTTTCTGTATCCATTTTAGACGGGCTGGTGGGCAACAGACAACAAGGCACCTGGTCAACATTCACAGCAAACGCAGCAATGTCGGAGTTCTCCATCAACAACCAACTCCTGAAATGCAGGAAACTCAACACACATGCACGCGTACAGACCAAGGACAACGATGCAATCTCAACAGTCTAGTAACTAGACATGGAGCCAACGATGATGCGACATAGTTGCTGTATCCACCGCCTTCTTGACCTGTGTTCGTAAATCGAGTGCAAGAGGACACTGCGCACCGACCAATCTCTGCGCTGATTACGTTTAGACAGTCGTTTGACTGGTTGCCATTTGGATGCCTGCCCCACGTGTCCTCGCTGGTTTCTTACCAAACCCGTTTGGTTGAGGCACTCGCGACCCCATGTGCTACAGCACCATGCATTCGAAGTCGATGGGATGGAACCCAACAGCGTCTGTCGCTTCCGTACCCGTCGTTTCTTGTCCACACGCAGCAAGTGCCTTCTCATGAACTTGGGCAAATACCCTCTCGATATGCTCGCACCATTCTCGCCGACCAACTACCTTTTATTCACAAAACATGAAAGCAACATTGCTCCGTGATAAACTCCCCTTGATTATGTTCTAGTAGCGCGGTTGTAGATTTCACACATGTTGCATCTCTGAAGTAATTTTGCTGTACAAAACTTTCTTAGGTATTCTTGTCGAATTCATTTGGGTAAAATGCTCCGGCGCCTCAGGTGCCACTACATACATGCCACTGTGGCACAACACCTCCGTGTCTGCAACTCTGTCGCACGAACCGATACGCAGTATCCGTCGCAGACACTGTTGATGGAACCGCTCAAGAAATCACACATCCCACTGGAACATCGTCCGGATAGAAAAACGGATAGCGCCATAGACTTTTATCCCATCAAGTTCGTGCAAACGGTAAGCAGGTGGCTGTTCCACAAATGTTTCTCAAGATTGCCAAAAACAGCAGCCACGTTTGCTACGAGCATGCTCAGCTCACTTGTCCTCTGCTGGTCGGCAGAGAGTACACACCCAAGGCGAAAACACCTCGAGGTGGATTCCGAAACCTCAGCACCAATGTACATTTGCGGCAGGCCCATGGATTTCACCTCTGGAGTATGCTGAAAGGATAATCTGTCTTGTGTATGTTAATAACAGCCCGAAATGACAGTTGTCAATACGAGAAATGAAGCTTCAAATTCTTGGAAGATGCTTGGAACCGATCGAGTAGTCATGAGTTAAGATAGGTTCGGAAACAATCGGTTGGTATAGTATTTTGATAACGTTTCGCCTTTAACCTAAAGGCTTCGTCAGACTAGGTGAATCAGCGTGCAATTGGTGTGGGATTTTATGGCGAACAGGGGCGATAACCGCGTTACCCGAGTCTTGAGCCATGAGTCATTACAGGAACAGTTCGGGATGTCACCTCAGGTGGTGTAAACACAGTGGGAATAGTCCAGGTGTTCCTTTGTGCTTTATGACATTGACGGATAAGCCCGGCCAGCCTGACGAGCATTGATGCGTGGATCAGATTGAAAAGTGCAAACCGACTCCCATCGTCAACACTATGGGATTATCCGTCAATGTCATGAAGCACAAAGGAACACCTGGACTATTCCCACCGTGCGTGAATTTTAATCGTGGCTTCTACTTTCTTCGAACTTTACACTACTCGCAAACATCCACCATTATTCCCACTGTGTTTAAGCCACCTGAGGTGACATCCCGAACTGTTCCTGTAATGACTCATGGCTCAGGACTCGGGTAACGCGGTTGATTATCTCAGTGACTACTTTGAAATCGATGCTCTTGTTACGACCAGTACAGAGGCAGTGGTGAATAAGCTACGATGTCAATTTGCTCATCACGAAATACCGGAGATAGTAGTCTCAGACAACGGGCAGCAGTTCGTTAGCGCAGAGTTCCGAGAGTTCAGCAGAAAGTGGGATTTCCATCACTGGCTTACTAACCCATATCACAGCCAATCAAATGGAAAGGCCGAGTCGGCGGTAAAAGTAGCAAAGAAGGTGCTTACCAAAGCTAAGAAGACTCAGGAGGACCCTTATATTAAGTTGCAGGAACGCAGCAACACGCCATCAACATAAATTGGGGCAAGTCCGGTGCAGCGACTCTTCAGCCGGAGGACAAGGACGTTGATACCAACTGCGTCAAATCTGCTAACACCTGAAGTATCACCAGCGACCTCGATACACGAGCGGTTACGCAACAGAATGCTTAGGCAAAAGAAATACTACGATCGCGAGGCGAGAAAACTCCAACCTCTAGCAGTGGGTGAAGAAGTGTGGGTGCAATCAGTACCAGGATCAGAGGGACACTGGAAGAAGGGAGTTATTCAGAGCCGCAAGGGAGAGAGAAGCTACGAAGTGAAGGTTGGGGGCACTACAATTAAGCGGAACCGAGTACATGTCCGGAAAGCAGGTTGTACGCGTTTTACCCAGATGGAAAACCGACAACAGCAGCCAAGACAGATGCGGCTCACCCCTGCAGAAGGAAGGAAACTCACACGCAGCGGAAAGCAGTATGGGACATACTGCGGCGCAATCCTAACGAAACAAAAGGAAAAGGATGTAACGGGGTTTAGGAAACCAGTCCAGTATGCTCGACCTTACCAACTAAGCGCAGGTTACCGGAGTCAGCGGATCAGTTCGATGGAGAGAACGCGTGAACCCACCGGAAGACACAGCGATGGCCGGACAGCGAATCACGAGTGGTACACGTATCCAGAAACCGACAAACCGGATTGGACAATAGAACATAGAGGGCGCACTGGCAACTCGAAAATTGCTCTTAACGGCAAGTTTCAGAGTGCAAAGCCAAATATGAGTGGTCCAAAGAAATACGGCCAATCAGATGCCAAGCACGAAAGACGTGATCATTGCGCGAGACAGGAAGACAGCGACCGAAGAGGAATAACATAAAACAATGAAATAAAAGGTGGAACGCAACCAATGAGGTGAGCCGAAAAACAGGAGACCCACTGCGAAGGCTCGAAGATTAACAGTGTTTATTTCCTTTAAATAGGCAACACTATACTAAATAAACGCCTGTTTTCCGCCCGCCGCCATGGTGACTTTTTGATCGTGTCTGTGACACTTAACAGCGACTACCGCACAGAACCGCTTATGTGGATGGTATTTGACAGGGTGTGCATTAAAAGGAAGATGAATTTCTGGGAATATATCCGAAAAACAGCGTACTTATGCGTGTGAGCTTCAGCTAGGACTCCACAGGAATCGGCAATACAAATAACTTCAGAGTGGGAGCCCCGACATGGCATACACTTCGCGCATTCAGTCACTGAGCTGCCATGAGCTGCTTTGACAAATATCATGGGCCTCATACGGTGTTCGCGAAGTGAACTGTCTACTGGTTGGCTTGCGTACTTTTATGCCACCGGGCGCGTCCCCAGGTTTCGGATCGGGTAACGCCTTTCATGTGAAGGTAACTGTAAATAAGTCTCGGCTGTGCGCAGGCGAGATGAATAAGCAGTCGCGGACAATCAACGGCAGCGTTCTAGAGCGTAAGGGGTTCTGGGCTGGTCACTTGATTCCTCATTAAATACCACAAGAGCTCGCAAAACGTGACCGGCTATAGAGTCGCTGACCACTCACTTCTGGTCACAGAAGTGAGTACTTAACGGAGGGCGGATGAACAACCTCGATGGCCACCGGCTTCTGTGAAGGCGTATGAGCCACCCGGCTGTCAACGGCCTTCGTGCTTCGCGTCGAGCTCGGTAGTCCTTGCTGCTTCACTGGGGCTCTTTGGGCACGCTGAATATTTTGCCTCTACTCAAAAGCCTTTCACCTTGAGAGCCGGCTCCCAACGGTGGTGGTATACGTCAATCGCCCCGCTGCCTTGCGGGTTAGGTCTTTATGACCCAAGGCGGGGTCCGCTAAGTCAACCCTCTTCCTAGGCCTGGGCAACCAGGAAGTACTATGCCCACACGACCTAGGGATCCATGTCTCAAGAATTCTTCGTTCGCTCTCTCCGCGCTCGCTCTATCTGCTCTCACTCTCTCGAACAGCTCTCATCGGCCGAGGTGCTGGCGGCTGAAGATGCCAAACCATTTTTTACCGCACAACCGTTTAGTCACTTGATGCCACTTTTGTTCAACCCCTCATTTTTGGTCTTCCCCTCCGTTTTCGAGTACACAACATCGTGCCGACTTGGGCGAACGTTCTCGCCATACGGATCAGGAGTCTAGGTCCGAAGATGCGCCAAGTCGTGTTGACAAGCCATATCTAGCGGCCCGTTCTCAATTCAAGCTGGTAACCTTCAATGTTCGGACGCTGATGCAGATTGGATCACAGGCAGCCCTTGCTCGCACTCAAGAAACTAAGGCCATTGATGTCTGCTGTCTCAGCGAGACCCGTTTCCAGGATCCTAGCAAGACGCTGCGACTAGTTACAACATCTGCGAATTCCACAGGTATTTTCACTTTGCGCCTATCTGGAGACTCAACTGCCGAAGCCGCTGGTTATGCTGGCGTGGAGACTGCGTTGAACACACTTGATGAGGCCTGCTACTAGACTGGATCCCTGTTAAAAGCGGAGTATGCGTGATCCGACTTGAAACTTCAGTGCGACTGTCTAGGCGCGAAGCCAGCAGACGCTGTCTATTCATTGTCGCAGCGTACGCCCCCACAGATTGCAGCCCGGAGTCAGTTAAGGATGAGTTCTATGATCAGCTTGCCGACCTACTCCGTAAAAGCGCCGAACCGACATCCTGGTGCGCCCCCGGGGACTTGAACGCGCAGGTCGGTAGACTTGAATTTGACGAATGTGAACTCGGTGCTCAAAACGACCATGGCACCAGTAGAACTGAAAACGGTGCTCTACTACTTCAGCTTTGCGCCGATCACGGCCTCTTTCTGTCGAGCACTAGATTTCAGGTATCCTGGCACCAACACGTCACCTGGAGACCCCCATCACCTGGTCAGCCTTGGACACAAATTGACCACATCGCCATTAGCTATAGCTGGCGGGGTAGCATGCAGGATTGCAAATCATTCTGGACTACCTATCTCACTTCGAATCACGCGCTGGTGTGTGCCAAGGTTGCGATACGTTTTAGTGGCTCTCAGCAGCGTCGCCAGAAACGGCTTGACGTAGCTGAGCTTTCTGGCCCAAATATTCTCTGCGCATTTCAGGATACCTTGGCCTCATGGCTAAAGACTGACTCATGCACAGACATTGAAACACACTGGACACATATCCGCGATGCCATGTACAACTCTGCAACCCTGGTCCGTGGCTTCACCAGTACTCCTGTTAAGCACAGGATCTCTGAACGATCGCTCCAACTTCTCAGAAGCCCGTCGAGTCATTCCTGCTAGCGTTAAATACCTTTCACTACGCAAGACCACTAATGCTGAGCTCAAACAGCTTCTCCGGGAAGATCGTGAGGCCTGGTGGACGCAGCGGGTCATTAAGATGGAGCAAGCGGCCACCTCGGGGAATTTCCGTAAGCTTTTCCTCCTGATCTGATCTACTGGTGGCCAAAGGCCGATTGTAAACGAAGTTGTACACGAAACCAATGGCCATCCAACCCACTGCCAAAAACGCCGGCTCGAGCGCTGGGCCGAGAATTTTGAGCGTCATTTTCATTGGCCAACAGAACCAACGAGTTCCCACTCTGACGGCTAGCGCACTCCCTGGTGTGTAGGCGCTTCACCACCATCCGAGGTTGAGGTTGCCCACGAGCTTCGCCTCTTAAAGCGCTACAAAGCCCCTGTCCCTGTTAAACTCTCTCCGGCTGTTTTCAAAGATGGCGGCCCATCACTTGTTCAGTTAACTTCTCAAAGATCTGGGTCACTGAAGTTAGCCCATCTGATTAGAGCCTAGCGGATATCGTGCTCGTCTTCAAAATGGGTACCTAAGCTGCCTGCGCCAACCACAGAGGAATTAGTCACATATGTGTTGCTTCCAAAGTGCTCGCAGCTCTGCTTCTAATGAGGCTCAGCGTGGTACGCGAACAGAGCATACGTGAAGAGCAAGCTGGGTTCCGCTCAGGTCGGAGTTGCATCGATCACATCTTTACACTCCGCCAAATATTCGAGCGTCGTCAAACATTTGACCAACCAAGGATCGTTGGCTTCTTAGACATATGAGCCGCGTTTGACACCGTCGACAAAGTTGCTCTTTGGAGTTGTCTGCTGAGGGGGGAGTGCCCGAGAAGTGTGTCACCTTACTTCAAGTCATCTACTCTCAAACTTCGGGCCGAGAGCGGGTGTACGGCGGACGTTCGCCCCACTTTGGTATCACCAGTGGCATAAGACAAGATTGCCCAGCATCCCCTTCCTGTTCAATTTCGCTATAGACGAAATCTTGGAGAGTGCCCTGGAGAACTGCGAACCCAGCGGCGTTGAACTGCTTCCGGGGGACAGACTTCGGGATTTGGAGTATGCAAACGACATCGCCGTAATCTGCGCTTCCTCATAGGTCGCCCAAAATCTTCTGTGTAGGTTGGAGATGTCTGTCTCCCAGTTTGGAATGACCTTCGCACCATCTAAATGCAAGTTTTTCCTGCAGGACTGGCTAGTCGTTGCTCCTGACCTTACCCTTCTACGTCATTCATTGCAAGTGGTGGACAGGTTCGTTTACTTCGGAAGCTGCATCAGGGCTAATGGTTTAACGGATGAGGTCAGTTTGCGCATCTCTAAATCTCGGGTTGCTTTTGCTAATCTCCGCCATCTCTGGCATGGAGGTGACCTGAGTTTAGCTCTGAAGGGTCGAGTTTACAATGCAACAGTGAGAGTGGTTCTCATCTACGGCTGCGAGACTAGGCCTGTTAGCGCAAAGGATGTTAAGAGGATGTCTGTTATTTTTATCATCGCTGCCTTCGGAGCATTACTGGTGTACGATGGCAACATCACACTAGGAATGAAGATATTCAATGAAGAACTTTCAGATCGGACAGACTTTGCCGGTCGCTGAGCAGTATAATTTCTCTGCACAGTAGTTCTCCGCATGCCTACTCGTGTTTTACCTCGCCGTGCCCTGTCCGCGCACAGAGAAGTCAGCTGGAAGCAAAAGCAAGGTGGCCAACGTATGACTTGGGTCAGGAGCATGAAAGAGATTACGTCAAAGTTATCAGTGGTCGGGCGCTCTCGGCTCCCTGCCTGGAGTGTGAAGGATCCGGAACACACATGGCTGGAAGCGCTTCTGGAGACGGCAAAAAATCGTACACAACAGCGGGCTTGTTGTGACTCATTATTCCCATGAACGTCGATCTTTTCACTCTAAATTCTTATGTTTATTTTAGCTGCTATACGTTATGGCACTATGCCAATTGTACTTTTGGCGTGTCGTATATATTCGCGAATAAACCCCTCCACTAGCGTTGAGTGGGTAAAGGGCAAGTAAAAGGAAACTCCCGCCAGCTGACGGTGGTTTGTTACTGAACCTAATGTGTCGAAGTGTCTGGAATTAGCTGCTTCCTCTACGCAATTCACCGAGATTGCCTGTTACCAACAAAGCTTCTCACTCTCAAACATAAATCACAGTAAGGAAACAGCAAGCGTAACCTAGGTCGCCTGAGTTGCATCCCACCTGGAAAGAGAGAGTGGCACCGTCAGCTTTTTATTCCCTTTCACTTTCGTCCATGAGAAACGTTAAGGGGATGGGGAAAGCCCACTCCCTGAACCACATCCAGGTCATGTCCTTAAATGCTGTCTATGGTGTTTGTTGGAGTAGTCACCTGTCCCATTCCGGTTAAGATGGTTGGCGGCATCCGCTTTCGGATTTGTCTACCAATGTGGCCAGCCACAGGACGCCTGCGCCTACAGAGGGACCATGGGTGGCTTGCGCTGCACCACCCACAGCTCCAAACACATACCACATATCCAGTGTAAAACCGAAGGAATAAGACCGGGAGGCATGTGGATGGGAGGCACGTTTCATCAACGGAGCCGGCCCACACTCCTTCGCGGCAAACACAAGCACACTGTATTTGGGAATCAAGTGCACACAAGGTGGTGGCTGGACCGTAGCCCGCTCCACACTGACTACATGGAACCAATCTTTGAGCCTAACACGGCTACAAGGACCGTGCACCCCGTCGCCTCCAGCAACAACCAACTGTCTCGTGGAGCCAGTATGGACGAGGTGGCGGGTAATAGACAGGTAGGCATCTTGTAAACATGCACATCAAGCGCCGCCACGCCGGGGATATCAAACAACAGCCAATAACTTGAGAGAAAGATAACAAAGAAAATAAATCGGGTAATAATTAAGGAAACGGTGACATAAATCTTAAGTTCACGAGGTCCAGAAGTATTTGTTACGGAAATGCCACGAACACGAAAATTATATGGAAATCGAATACAATTGGCTTAAGTGAGTTGTCCAGGTTTATAAAAGAGCGTACAGGTGGACATTTATTTGAGAAAGAAAAGCATTAGGACAAAATTGAAAACCCAACACCTGAAATAAATAGACTGAGCATGCAAGAACGCGGTTAGTAAATCGAATGCAGCGTACCTATAAACGCTGCGCCGGTTCTGCCTACGTTCACTGCTTGACCCATCGTCGCTTCGGTAGTGGTCCCGAGTGGCCCTGCTCATGGCTCACTAGGCCTGCCTGACTCAGGCACTCGCGACCGCATGTGCTACAGCACCACACGCTCGATGTCGAGGGAGTACAATTCAATGGTGCTTGCCGCTTCCGCAACTGCCGCTTCTCCTCTGCATGCATGAGGGCTTTCTCCCGCACCTCAGCAACTGCCTTCGTGATCAGAACGCGCCATGCACTCCGATCGACTGCCTTCGATTCCCATGATCTGCAATCAAGATTAGAACGTGTGAGGCTCACTTTAATCATGTCCTGGTAACGTAACTTTGATTTCCCCACATGCGACTTCCCTATACTCAGCTGACCGTATAAAAGTTGTTTCGGTATCCGCGTCAAATCCATACGGCTCACATGACCGAACCATCTCAGGTGTCTCAGCAAAAGTATGCAGTCCACTGCAAACATCCCACTTTGTCGCAACACTTCCGTGGCTGCAACTCTGTCGCCCCAACTGCTGCGCAAAATCCGTCGCAAACACTGTTGATGGAACCGCTCGAGATATCGCACATCCCGACGGTACATCGTCCACGTTTCACTGCCGTATAGAAGAACGGACAGTACCATGGATTTGTACACCATCAGCTTCGTGCCAGTGGTAATCTGATGGTTGTTCCACACTCGGCACTCTAGCTTCCCGAATGCCGCTGCTGCCTTAGACACGCGGATACGCAGCTCACTGTGTAGCTACTGACCAGTCGACATCACACTCCCAAAGTAGAAAAAGCGAGAGGTGGTTTCTAATACTTAAGCACCAATGCTGATTCGCGGTAATATTGAAGATTGCACCTCCGGTGAAGGCTGAAAGAGACAGACAATTTTGCTTGTGTTGATGGTGAGCCCGAATTTGGCCGCTGTCGAAGCCAGAGCACTAGTCATGTGTTGCAACTCATCCGCGCTGTGTGAAAACAACGCACAGTCGTCAGCAAACAGCAACATCCGGATAGTTGTCTCACAGACTAGAGTTCTCGCACCGAAACGACGGATGTTCAGCAACCCACCATCAATACGGTGCTCCACACGAACACCGTAAGCACAAGCCGCATCAAAAGCACAAGACAACATAGCATGAAGATAGATATTAAACAGGGCAGGAG
>CALYDF020008368.1:0-11727 GCA_944474145.2 Dicrocoelium dendriticum | reverse complement strand
CGTTTTTGTTATCGTACCGGTTCGCAAGTAGTCAGTGGCTTTTCTGACGCCTTCGGCCCGCGAAATGTGAGACCCGCGAGAGGGTTCGAATTGCTCGTCGCCATTTTGTTACGTACCGATGTGTATTCCTAATCCGTGTATTGACCCGTAGTCCGTTTAGACGTAGGAAAAACACCAACGCCGGATGATAGGTGTAAATCTGTACTCTGCTCCTAACCGGAGCCAAGTGCAAGCATATAGGACCAAAACGAACCAATGAGAAACAGACCAATCAGGTGATTGGGCGCGTGTAGTTAGTGGATGTGACATGACGCGTCGATCGTGGATGTCCGTAACATCCCTTCACATGGCAGATAAAACCATGGTTGTGAAATGTAACGTTCTATTAGCCTGTGTGAACGTCGTGGTCTTCGAACAGCGATCGGTAGATCAGCTTCATCCATTTGGGTTTTTTCAGTCGTATCAGTTTGTTCTGTATCAGCGGATTCATCCTCGGGGTCTGATACCGCGGATGCACGGGTCCGAATAAAGTCGTTGCTCCGGCGTACGGTTTCTCCGGTTTCCACTTGTATCTCGGCTTCCGTTCGTGAACTGGCCACTACGGTTCCGGGCTGCCATATCGGCTCATGTCGGAGTTTCTGAAACACCACCAGATCACAAACTGGTAAGTGAGATTCCGGCGGAATTGTTTTTGTAAATAAAAATGTTTTTTATTTTCGTTTGCATCGAGGCACACTAAGTAAGGTATATGGATGACCTGTCCAATTATTCAGGCTGGATTTCCCATTGTGGAGTCACGTGACACTTGAACTCTTATTGCTCCCCCCCTCCCACCGTGGATCGGTCGGTATTGCTTACGCTTGCTCCTCGATGCTTGCCTTTCATGAGCTTTCTGCGACCACCGTCCTTTTAATCGGCTCGTTGACCCGCACTTACTAGGCTGCCCGGGTAACACTGCTAACAATGAATATTCATGTGAATCGCGGTATGCTGTTCCGGTGACACTTAACAGTACCGCTCCCACACTAAACTTGTGCGTCTCTCAGTATCTGTCATGAAACCCTCGAGAATTCATGTTTTCTGCAACGGTATCGTTATCCTCATTTCTGGCCACACGGACGAGTTGTCTTAGATGATGCTGCTGACTACTTTTGCTAGAGTATCGGAACCGAACTGTGTGCTTACGGCCATTCACTGGAATTCATTCGAGACCATTTTTTTCAGCCTACTGATTCAATATCAGTAGCAATAATGGGAATATAACTCTGACAACCAAAATATGAACTGTTTCGTGTAAGGTCCGTAAACAAGCTGTGGTCTTGTGTGCGCGCATTTGCACAAAATGAGCACAGACTGGTAGTAAGTATTCGGACTGTGGAAACTTGAATACCACGATGAGAAAGACATTCAATAAATCTGTTGAGTCTTACAAAGTAGCAAAATGGTCGGGAAAATCGACCCGAGTGCATTGAACATTGTAGATGGGTCGTGTAATCGAGTGTGAATACCAAGGGACAGGAAGGTCGAACACAGCGGACCATTATCTGAATAGCTACAAACGGATAATGGCGGATGAAAAGACCGGGAGTGACCGTCAGGCTCGCAATTCATCGAACGGGAAAATGGTGCCATACGTTGGCATACATGTCCGTAGGGAAGGGGACAGTAAAACAAGAACGAATAGCGTGCACTTGATCACTAGTAAAATTATACAAACGAGTTATTTTTCGGTGCACTACAAGCTGACATACCTGACTTGTACTGCCGATGTTCGCAAACTGTTATCTCTCATCGACCATAAGGCTGAAATATAAATGAATAAATAAATGGTATCTTTCTCGGCGATGCGAGGAGCAGCCCAGCTATGTGGCCTGGTCAATGTGTACGACAGGATCGCACAAAATAATTATTCACGCTTTATACAATGGATTCAAAACGGGTGTTAAGATAATTGGCAGCTTCAGGGTATTAACTTAATTAACAAGTCAGGAACAATAACAAATGCAGATTTAAACAAACGTTCAGGTAAAGCAATACGGCCACTCGTGGAACGGTCCCCAGAGGACCTGCTTCCATGCAGGTCATTCCCTCGAAAAGTTTCGCCCGCGCTTCCATGCTATACCTGGCCGCGTGCCGGTGTGACAAAGTAGCATATGGGCCATCACCTGTTTATCGTATTTTGTGTTCTTTTTAGGGCTGCTTTTATGCATGTGTTATGGGCGATGGAGCCTCAGCCCGGTCCGCCATACGGATCATTCAATTATGGCATTTTTATACGCCAGTCAGTTGGTGGCAATGTGCCTTGCTTAGTTAAAGTCTTGTAATCTGGAAGCTATAATCCGTCACCTCAGGAGATCAGCCCAGTCGTGGCCAACAATGAAACAAGGAAGAATGTAAAATAAGAAAATTATGTCGTTAAGGCCAAAAATAAGCAGATATGTTTTAAATCAGCGTAAAAATTGATCGAGCCGATTATACGGTCAAATTGTGCGGCGTGACATCCGGAGACAGATAACCGTACGAGTTGTCCATAGGCAAAAAGTTAAATAGGGAATCCATTAGTGCCATCACTGAATTCCGGTATATGTTTCTAGTCTATTAACTCAATAACAAGGGGAAATGGTTAGCATTACAGAACAAATGTAGCGAAGCGAATCGCAGAACAAATAATATGAATTAGTCAGTTTGAGAGGAGGATTACGCAGATAGTTCCTGGTCCCATACAAGTAAATAATTTTGTTCCCAGTTTTAGGTCAGAAGACAGTTGGCGTGAGTTGAGTTTGAAAGGAGTAAACCGCATAAGAGGTTTCATTAAAGAATAGCATAAGAAGCGGTTGTTATAGACTGTATGAGTACTACGCGGTAACTCGAATTTTTTGGTGTGTCATACTGATCGAGATTTTTAGCTGAAATATTGTCGACAACGGTGTTTGAATAAACACGAAGTGAAATTTGACTATTGTCAATTTTCCTTTGATCCTGTCTGTCTTGAATAGATCAAAGTGATACTGGACATCGCGTCTCCTTGACACTTATGGGTAATTTTTGCGGTTGTTCCCCTTTTTAATCCCGTTTTACACCCTGTTTTGCCTTTTTGTGCTCGTCTTACGGTTGTGTACATATTTTTAAATTCTGCTCCGTTTCCCACTTTAAACATGCTCGTCTCGCTAAATACCGATGCGGATGAAATCCTTGGGTCCTCGTTTGATGAGTCCAATGCAGCTTGCGGCAATTCTGCCTGTTCAAGACCAGTTACGGATTCATCTGCTGGTAGGTAATGTGATGTTTGCTCCCGCTAGTATCACAAAACTTATACCGGTCTCCCAGCGAAGCAGTCCAAAATGCTATCATCCAGGGAAAACTTACTTTTTAGATGTGCTGAACGGTGCTCTCTGAAAGCGAAGCTCCCGGCTATCATCTGTGCTGAATTCAAAGCACTGGCATCCGGGTTCACAGTTGTTGAGAAGGCGTTAGCCGAGCTTGCTTCGCTCAACACTAAAGTGGATTTGATTGTGAAATCCCTGAGTATTGCGAATGAACACTCTGTAGTGGACTTTCTCCCTGTTGGCAGTCCGTCTGTTGATGGGTCGTTCATCCTACCGGACGCTCCAATTCAAGCGGAGCTAACTGATTCGTTTGTCTCGGACGGCATTGTTGACCCTCCACAAATGGAAGGCGAGTCACGGGCTCCTGGGCCAGAAAAGAATAAGCGAAAGAGGGCAAGGAAAGTGCGCAAACCCTCCGCCCCCAAACCGGGAGGTGAGAAATCGCTCAAGCTGCAAGCGCCTGAGCTGGAAACCACCTGGTGCTGAAATTCCCTCAGTTTCATCTGAGGCTGTGCAGGCAGGGGTGAAAGACACTAGATGTTCCCATCGCGTGCTAATTAAACTGCGAACGTGTCTACTCTAAACACCTCACCCTGTCTTCTGGGGGTACAGCTCGTGGAGGCTTACATCGATGTTGAGCCACGGGCTTTTTCGCCTGTAGGACGAAAAAAATTAGCCACAGAACTGCCTGTACTCTTTAGGCCAGTTCGAAAAGCGTCAAGGATGATCAGTCAAGCAAGCTGGAGCATAACATGTACGCTACAGTTGCTTTAGCGTCGTCTGATAATGCGCGCCTATTATCAGTGCCTGCGACTAGGCCGGCTGCTGTTCATGTAAATTCAAAAACTCGTGGTGTAACTACACCCCGTCGTGCTGATTCGTTCATGCATAGCAGCGGGATATTCCGTAACGCAGTGGAATCCACTGCCGCACTTCATGCCGAACGTACATTGGACGACCTATAGTGGTTTAAGATGTGCGTAATGATGCTTCTTCCGCCTGGGTTTCCCGGTGTTACTGTCAGAAAACTGACTCGTTAACGCCCCAAACTCTCGACCGCACTTACTTCGTGTAGTCCTATTCACCCCGGGGGAACGCAACGCGCTGTTTTGGTTTGCTTTCATTCTGAAGGGTACTAATGTTAGCTTTCAACCAGACCTCCTATTTGCGGATAGGCTGAAGCTAAACGAGGCCATTAAGGAGCTCAAAACCAGGCGAGCGGCCGGTGAACAAGGTCTCCGGTTGCTGGGTTTTCGAGTGCTCAGCCGGCGGACTTTATCCGCCCTACCAGTGCCAGTCCTGGTAGCGCACGACCCAGGGCTGGACATTAGGAATACCTTCAGGTAATGCTAAGCAATGTGCGCAGCCTAAGGAATAAGATGTACGAGATTAGTCTGCTTGTAGATGGGTCTCATCCCGATATACTCGCATTCACTGAAACGGGGCTATCACTGACGGTGAAGTACATCTGTCTTCTTACGCACAAGTTAGCTGTGATCGCTTCGTTGACCGACATGGCGGTGGTCTTGTGTTTTACGTTAGCTGTGGACTTGATATTTTGCATACCTACATGTTTCAGTCAGCAGAGAAAATTGTCGAAGCTCTGTCGGTAGTGATTAGCACTTTCTCGGCTCAACTTACAGTTGTAATTGTGTAGAGAAGCCCTGGGAGTGCGTCCAATAAGGTGCTTGACTTTAGTCTCTCCCAATCTGCAAACAGGTGTTTGATACTGGAGGACTTCGATCTACCGGAAGTTTGCTGGGCAGCTTTTTCTTGCAACTCGACGGAAGGTACTTTCGGTACAGATCTTTTTGAGTTTATGCTACAAGTACCGTGCGTCAGTTCGTGGAGCTCCCCACTATGTACTTGGATGTACTTGGATTTAGTTTTTGCCAAATCACTAGACTTCATAGGTGACATCACTTACAGCTCTCCCTTAAATGCCATTGGTCATGTCTGTTTATCATTCAGCTGTGCTCTGACCAGACGTCACCAGAGCATCGATGAGCCGTATCAAAACATATGACGTGCTAACTATCAGGCAATGCGTATCAAAACTTCTGGGTTGCGTTGCGAAATCTCGGTGGCCGATACGGTTCAGGCGGCTCGGGATAAATTTAAGTCTTATCTCACGGAAGTATTTACTCCCTACATCCCGCTTGCGGGGAGACACGAGCACGGCCGCTGTAGATGGATACCACTGGCAAGTGCCTGTCCCAGACACATTCTACGTGCCGAAGGACCTACCATGCGGCTCCATGAACTAGCGCCTATGATAGGTACCGCGAGGCTAGAAATAGATGTAAACAACACTTGAGAAAAACTCGGCTGTTATACGAAAAGGAATTGGCTGTTGGAGCTTCGGCAAATCCGAAGTTCTTCGCTTATATTAAGAGACGCTGTGGTTCCAATTCGCTAATTTTAGTTTTGATGCGGGCTGATGGAACTCATGCGTATGCGGACTCGGACAAGGCTCATGTACTTGGTGAGCAGTATGCAGCGGCTTTTGTACCTGAGGTCGCGTCGGGTACTTATGTAGTTGAATTTACTGTGATGGAAACGCAAGTCCTACTGAAGTAGCTGCACCTGATTCACTTCACCCGAAGCCTCTGCATGAGCTGGCGGTGGAATTAAGTGAACCCATGACAATGGTGTTTCAGAAGTCACTTGACAGCTGTACATTATCTTCTGAATGGAAGGAGGTTATCATCTGTCCTATCTTCAAAAATAGCGACAGCAGTCTGTCAGCCAATTATAGGCCAGTCAGTCTGACTGGCGTCGTGGTCAAACTGCATGAAAAGCTGGTGATAGATTCGTTCGAAGGTCACCTGAATAGATTTAATCTACTCATTAGTGCACAACACGGATTCCGGAAGGGGTTTTCGTGTCCGACAACTTTGTCGGTCGCTCGTGAAGCTTGAGTCGTAACAGTGGACAAGGTCCACCTAGTGTATGTGCTTTTCGTCGACTTCTCGAAAACATTTGATAAAGTACGCTACTTAAGGCTGTCACAAAAGCTGAGCTACTACCGTGTATCTGGCCGCGCCCTTCACTAGGTATCTGAATTCTTGCAGGGCAGAAAGCAGTGTGTACGTGTGGGTCGCAGCTTATCCTTTAGGCAAGCGGTCCTTGGTGGTGTCCCACGGGGCTCGGTCCTTGAACCGATGCTGTTCTCCATCTACGTAAACGATCTCCCTGAGGAGCTTGGGATATCATCCCTATTGTTTGCTGATGACCTTAATCTATGGACTGTAGATGTCCCTGGGTGTTCTATGGCCATTCAGCATGGCGTGGACAGACTCTGGGACTGTTCTACTTTGTGGATACTGTCCATTAATCAACCTAAATGTTCCGTCCTTCGTATAGGCGCAACTTTCCCACCTTAGAGGTACGTACTCGGTGGGGTCCAACCCCACCTTGTCTCCAACCAGGTGGACCTAGGTGTCATCCATTCCTCGTCTTTGCTTTCTGGTGACAACTGCAAGAACGCCGCAAGTAGGGTTTCAGAATGTTGTGGTTAATACGCCGTTCTTTCGGGGTCTTAACTGCCGACTTATTTGTGAAGTTGTTCTCAGCTTTCGTTCGGCCCCATCTGGAATACTGCGTCCAGGCTTGTCCGCCCTGCCTTGTTCTTGACAAAATGGAGCTCGAGAGGGTTTTGAGAGTAGGTACCAAATTGATCGAGGGGTTACGGGGACAATCGTACCCCGAGCGTCTACTTAGCTTGCGTATGTATTCACTGCATTACCGACGGCTTCGAGGAGACCTAATCCTTACTTACCGTATTTTAACAAGGAAGGTTGGACCAGACTTGAGCTGACTATTTAGCCTAGCTAGCTTGCCTTGTTTTTGCGGTCATGAATCTACACAAGCTGCGGTCCGACCAGAGCATTACGGAAACTCGGTTATCGCGCGGTTGTCGAGCGCTGGAACTCGCTTTTAGAAAGTGTAGTCAGTGAACCTACGGTTAAGAGCTTCGAGCTTCAGTTAGACGCTCTTGGGTGGCAACACGAAACTTTTTCTTCTGCTGACCATATCCATTTTCCAACTTTGAGTTCGTACTCTGTCATGCTCTTCACTCTGGTGTTATCCTTCATTTAGATGACTTTCCTTCCTTTTTATCTTCCATTTTCTACGTATTCCTTACTTCACGTGACTTACACAGCGGGGACTGCTACTGCAGGGAACCTGGGCAGTAATTGGTTGACCTGGGTGTGGTTCAGGTCTTTCGTTTTAGATCCATCAAGACCTCGTAGCACCTTATTTCCTGGCTCAACGATTTGCTCAAGAAGGAACACTCAAGGGATTTTTCTATCGTTTCAGTCCCATCTTAATTTGAAAAAACTCAAAGACTGCGGATAGCGAGCTCTTTTGTGTCTTGGTACTGTCTTGAAGTTTCATAATGGTCGTGTACACATGTAAACCGTTAAGTGTTTCAGTATACTGTGCGTCCAGACTGACCGTCTCTTGCTTATTACTCTACTGAGAGAAATACGTACGTTGCGGTTAAGTCCATGCGTGATATCTGCGACGAGGTCACATGTCCATGACAAATACTCCACCGGGTCATCTGGATCGTGCTCTACCGACAAACCTTCCCTTGACTCGTGGCATAGATGGCGGAAAACCTTTACGGATTACTTGGAATTGCTTCCAATCTTGAATCCAGCAGTATCTCTTACTGAGAAAAACAAAGTGAAGCTCTTGAGACAGTTTCTTGGAGATGAGAGTCAAAGGTATTTCGATGCACTTCGTATTGATCAAATCTCTCTACGATAACCGGCGCTTTGGAGAACTTCAGTGCTCTTTGGGGTGCTCTCCAGAATGTTTTTACGGCTAGATAGTACTTCTCGAAACTCGGCCAGAAACCAGATGAGAGTGTGAACGAGTTCATCGCTCGTAGTACTACAAGCAGCACCTGATTGTAAATACAATGAATTTCGATCCAACGAGATTTGAAGAGGACCATGTTTACTCCAATGTTTGATAGCCGGAATCTCAGACCAGAGAACGCGGGAGAAGCTCCTTTCACAAGATGATTGTTCACTGACCTGGGAGACGGCCTGCTCGATTGCCCGGCAGAGGGAACACCTTACACAACAACTCGCAACATTTACGCTGAATGACTCGTCAGATGAGCTGCGATTGATTAACACTACACCAAAACCAAAGCCACGCACTGGCGTCAATTTGTGTGTGTGCTATCGCTGTGGTGAGCAGCACAGTTGTCCATCCGACTGCCGGCATCAGAAGACAGTATGTCGAAGCTGCGGGACGGTGGGCCACCTGGCGCGAGTGTGTAGATCGGTCAAGCGACGCTCAGGTGGGGCTTATCGAGGAGCAAACCCCATTAAAACTGTGGACGAGTCTGATGGTAGCGACCCTGAATTACATTCCATTTGGCTTAATTCCGTTTCTAGCATGCAGCCGGCGCCATACCCTCTAGAGCTTTACATTGAAGGACAAAAGGTACAGATGGAAATCGATACAGGAGCATCCGTGACGATAATCCGGGAAAAGGCTGTAAAAACGCTCCCGAACGTATCCGCTTGCAATTTTGTTCTTCGTACATACACCGGTGAACCTATACATGTCCTTGGTAAATGCTTCGTGAAGGCACAGTATGGCGACAAAATACGCACACTTCCTGTATATGTGATCCCCGGGGATCGTCCAAATCTGCTTGGAAGAGACTGGATCCGTGCTTTCCCGGATACAATGAATGTGGTAAAATTACTCACCGAGATCTCCGGACTTGAAACCTTACTTAAACAACATCCAGCTATTTTTTCCGAGGAGCTTGGGAAGTTGAAAGAATTTCAGGCTGCGATAAAACTAAAGGAAGACGCTCGACCAAAATTCATTAAGGCGCGCACACTACCATACGCTATGAGGCCTAAAGTTGAAGAGGAAACTAAACCGCCTACAGACTCAAGGTATTTATTACTCCTGTACACTTTTTCATGACTGGGGAACTTCCAATTGTGCCAGTAACCAAACCGGACGGCTCCGTACGGAGTTGTGGGTGACTACAAGATAACCATAAATCAAGCATCCATGCTGGTCAGGTACCCCTTGCCACGTAATTGATGACTTGTATGCAACACTAGCTGGTGGTGAAAAGTTTACCAAACTCGAATCTGAGTCATGCATACTCGCAGATAGAGCGCGATGAACCTTCGAGGAAACTTACTACCATCACCACGCACATGGGACTATTTCAATATACTTCGCGTTGTAAAAAGCCTTTATGGCATAACATCTCGCCCCCGAACACTAATTCCAGAGAAAAGATTGACGACCTATGTGGAAGGACATTCCTTATTGCGTGTGGCTTATATCTAGGAATGATAGATCTTGGATCTCTGGATCCGCTCGGATACCGAGCACCTACGAGAACACACGGCTGTGTCGTGCACGAGCGTTTGGAGCGAAGTTGGAATCAGAATAGAAAAGGACCTAAATGTGAGTTCCTTTCCACCCTTCCCGTTTAGTGTTATCTGCTGAGGATTGGATAGCCGGCTTTGATAAACACGGTTTAGCAATAGTTTATCAAAGAGTACAAGGGATAAACCTCTAATTAGAAAGCCCAGAGCCAAATAGATTTGTGATGAAACTCCCGTTTCGATTCCTATTAAGGAATGCGCTATCTCACAAGCGCCGTTTCCTCCTGCCTAAAGGCATCGTACGTTTCTATCGGCCATAAGAATGAGCTGATTTTACACAAAAGATGCATCGTGTGTTGTTTGGGGTATTCTCCGTCAAAAGAATGCCCTCAAAAAAGCAAAAACGAAGCTCTTTGCTTTCGGCCCACCAACGTGATTATCCATTATGACACTAACAAAACCCACTCATACTTCAATACACCGCTATTCATCCCCTGGGAGTCGGGCTGTCCTGTTCCACCGCATGGAACGAGACGGATAACTTACGTCCCATACATATGCATTGCGCACCTTACAGATGGCGGAGAAAAACTACTCACAACTGGTCAAGGAAGGCTAAAGCCTTATCTTCGGAGTTTAGGAGGTTTCACCGTTATGTTATATGGGAACGTTTTCCGGAGCATCAATATCACAGACCACTAACCATTGATATCCTTGTTTGGTGAAAACAAAGGTTACAACAAATAGGCATCAACGAGGATGCAAAGATGGCTATAACCTTGAGTTCTTACTGTTACAAGGTTGTTTATATTACCGGCGTCAGCACTGCCCCCACAGCTGATGCACTCAGCGTTGACCGATCACGGAGAAACTGTACATGACCACGAACCCTCCGTTTGAACTGGATAATCTAAATAATGCAACATCTAAAGACACACCACCGATAGGCGTTACGGAGGTTCAACAATCCGTCAAATGGACGGATCGGAGACCCCGTGCTATCAAGGGTGAAACGCTGTTGAACATGGGTTGGCCACCTCCTGAACGGGCCCGTTGAATTACAACCGTTGTATGATCGGAAGGACGAGCTGCGGCAATTACGACCGGCTTGGTGTTTTTTGGGGCTCTCGTTCTGGTCTCCCACCGCGGCGTTTTTTTTTCACAGGATACTTAAAAAGCTCCATGATGCTCATCCCAGGTGTGGCGCTGGATGAAAGTGCACTAGCGAGAGGGGTACTGGTGGTGGCCCAACATCGATTCAGCACGTCGAGCACTTACTGAAGAATTGCGAATTAGACAGGGCGTATCAGCGGAGCAAGGCGCCAGGTCCAATACATCCCTTGGCGTTGCCGTGACAAGCCTCGGAGGGTATCTACGGCCGCGTACTTCGGGACCGCTCGACGGGACCATTGTTTCTTTTACTTATTGCATGCACATTCTAGAGTGGATTGACGTACATTCCAGTTACTCAGGGCGACAGGCGAATTCCCCCCCATCACTAAAATGCCTCGTCTTCGCTACGTTTGGCATTCTGGAACCCTTTGTACAGATAATGTTCGCCTTATTTACCAGTGCCAAATATGGTAAATTATGTCGCCAACACGGAATCCAAAACACGTTATCAATCAGCCCTGTATACCCAGCATCAAACGGATTTAGCGAAGCGTGTGCAGTACAACTGTGAAACAAGGCTTACTAAAGCAGCGAAACGGAACATTGCGCACAAAACTGGATCGGTTCTATTCTCCTCCGTTCAACACCCACTGAGGCTACCTGAAATCCCCGGCGAATTGATGTTCGGCAGCAATCTGAGAACGAGGCTTCATTTGTTGTTCCCGTACCGCACGTGTTGAGTAAGGAGCGTCAGAAAACGTTTGTGTCTTCACGAAATCAACAGCGGCATTAACATTTCAGGCCATCAAACCTGTTAACTCACCAGGTTACGCTGAACAATGTTGGCAGCTGGAGACTGTGCTCGATTCTTAGGAAGTCAAAACGATTTTGCAGCTTCCGGA
>CALYDF020008367.1:0-11778 GCA_944474145.2 Dicrocoelium dendriticum | reverse complement strand
GTTTAATCGCAGTGGGTATTTCAGGAGGCTGTACATTCCGCTTTCCGATAGGATTAGAGCGGAAATTCGACTGTCACGCGTTGCGTGCCTGGTTCTCCCAGCCGCATCATGGTGAATAACTCACACGGGCTCTGCACGCAAGCCTTTCATCCACGATGTATTGGAAACGTACAACTAGTTGGGGACTTTAAAACTCACCCGGCCACTGGACGGATAGCCTGATCGACTTGACCGAATAAGAAGTTTTCTTTCGCCCAGCATTCAGCCACAAGCACAACCTTTATATTAGTTATTTTCTCAGCTGTTTTTTGAAATATCCATATCCTTGTCCACTGCGGGAATGCTTCAGTTCAAATGGATTGACACACATTTAGCTCTTTGCTGCTGAAAATTTTGTTTCTTTATTTTATTTTAGTTTTTATAAGAAACTTTACTTTTGGCTGCAGCCTCCATCGTTTCGGTGTTTTGAAACGACGTGTGTCCTACTGGATTATATCTTGATGCAGTTTTCCGAAAGTAGCATACTGTCAGTGGTTTTAACATTATGCTGTGAAGATGTTGGTCATTTTGTGTCAATGGCGCCGAAAACACAAATTTTTGTTTCCCAATTCCGTACGGGTAATTTAATGTGTAATCGTTCGTCGCTTACTGACATTTACTCTCCAGTGAACGGGCAACATGTACCCGGGTGCAAGCAGAAAGAAGCGTTAGTCGACCAGCACAATAGTTCTCAAATCTGTCGAATTTTTGGGAAAGGTCCAGCACTCCATCTTGATCACAGAAAATCCACGCCTACATTATACGTCACGCTTCGTCGTCGATAGCGTACCAGAACACGGCCATCTGGTATGGTCTCGGATACCCATGCAATTGGAGCAAAGTTGCGAATTCTATTCAATTGCTTTTCAAGTTTGCCACCTGTCAGGTAGCGCATTTTCCGTAATCTGTAGAGCAGTCGGCAGTGGGATCGACATTAATCCATGAAAAGCCAACGTGGTCCGGCACGTCAGCTCCTTTGCCTCTGTCACCGTGTTGTGTCTGGTTCTGCTAGCTGCATCAAGAACAGGTAAACACATTGGCTCAGCATACTAACGCTCTGTTCACAATTTTGATATCTGTATACTTAGCTGGGTGTTTAAAAACACATTCGTCTACTCGATCGCTCGCCTGGTCGATCGCAGACAATTTCCCTCGCTCCCGGTTTTAGCCGCCATCACAAAGCCAATTCCTTGAGCGCTGTTTGGTAAAAAGAGTTGTTGCCTGTCCAGAATAACTCATATACTCCTACTTCCATTTCCTTTTCTATTTGGGCCAACATTCATTGTATTCTCCTTTGTTACAGATGGACTTTTGTACTGTTAACATTTAATATATCTGCATATCCGCCGCTTACTTCACGTCACTGGCACATCAGAAGATGCTAGTGAAGAAATTGCAAGCCTTGATCTGTTGATTAGGGTGCGAAACATATAAACTAATGGATAAAAAATAGGTCTTGTATGGAAAGCCTACTGTATTCTGTTTTGGTTTCAGATATACTGAAATGTGCACTACCAACTAAACTTTTTCAAGGAGGTTGTGAGATTGAAGGAAGATCACTTTTGAAGAAGGCATAGACAACGTAAATAAGGCAAATGCCATAAAGGTTCCCTAATTGTTATTACAACACTTTAAAAATGATGGCAGTTGCCAAATTGATGGTACGAGTTTAGTTTGCAAAATTAAGAAAAATAGAGCATAAATTGCTTTGAGGAAGGCATCCTTCTTTAAGATTAGATTACTGAGAATTCTGAAGGAGGAAAACCATTTTATTACAACATCGCATCCTAAAACCACTTCCGTAATATTTTAAAAACTCTCCGTTCTCACCCTCTGTTCTTTGCTGATGATAACCTTGGCAGGGATGCCGCGCCATTTGTATGCTATTACTCGCAGCACAGAGAATTTTAAGACTATGTGACCCGAAGCCATTACAGCGCATCTGCCTGAAACTTGGAATAAAATGGGACACACTGCTACCAATTTATGCCGAAAAATATTTGACTATTTTAAGTATTCGTTCATATGCATGTGAATGTTAGGTTTACGCAAAGAGCACAAGTTAACCTGCCTAAATACTGCCAGCGACCCAACCAAAGTCATTGAGCGACACCGAATTGTTCCATCATAACCGTCTTTTCCTTCATGGGACCTTCATTATGGAATTAAGTGTTGTAGCATGCAGGCAAGGCGTACGATTTGTAGCATTAAGTTATGCTGTGGATAGTCGATTTGCATGATACCAGTATACATACGACATTAGTCCTAAGTCATTTCGTTGACAACTTCCTGGGTTAGGCTGACTACTCTATCCCGGCAAACTTTTCCTAGCATCATTAGACACCAGAGATCATCTACCAGTAACATTAGGCGGTTACTACAGGTACGCAGTTGCATAAACTTCCCGCATATTTGTACGTAAGGTATTTCGAAGATTTTTTACGCACATTATCTACTGCTATTCTAGTAATCCAAACATTTAGCATGCCACCTACCGTGTACGTTTACACGGCCCTACTCAACGCCGCAAAATGAGGCTATACTACATTAGGCATGTATCCGCGTATTTCACTTCGTTATTATGCAAAACTTCGGATGTGCTCGCGCTTGCACATTCAGTTGCCATCTCAGTTCCAAACACCCTTTATATACAACTTGAGGATACAGTTTTAAAAGCTCATTTTCAGGCCAAATACTAACAAACTGAAATGTCGTTGCGCAAACTGTAACTAGCCACAGATAAACGCCTTACTTATTTATTATTTGGCCTCTATTCCACAAGCAGACGTACGCAGCCACGTCTAGGATTTGCCTTACCACACAACCTCTATTCACAACGTTATGCCGATGCACGTCGTGGATATTGTGGGTAGGATACTCATTAAAACCATTCACTAAGGCATACCTATGGTAAGTTTCAATAAGGCAAGCTAATTATCAAAGCACAAAGGACAACACCAAGGTTGATCATGAATTGTTTGCAACAAAAAGGCCGAGCGCCAATTAAAAAACCTGAGTTGTCTGTAGACTATATTTTTTGGCCATTTTGAAGTGAACGTCGTATGTTTGGATTGTCACGCACAATCTCAATTTGGACTGAGAGTCGTGGGTGGTAGTTTAGATGGGCAAAACCCAAGTTCCACCTACTTCACCTACAGTCTTATTGCACGAAATTCCCAAGAATCAGTGTGATGCAATCCACGGTCAACACTGAAATTGTGCATTGCAATTCGATCTCACAAGGCATTTCGAAATGGTCCCTCAATCCTTCCTTGATCATTGAGCTAAGCGTGACACACAGTGAGCCGGCAGTAAAAATGGTGAAACTTCTGGCTAGTTTCCTAATTGCCTAAGATTCGCGTCCCGCTGGCTTCACGTGAAGACAAGAGCAAGCTGGATTTCGTCAAAGTCGAGACTTCATTGATCACATCTTCACTTTGCGTCAGTTGTTGGAGCAACGCCACATATATTGGCGGCCCACCATTGTCGTGTTCCTCGATATCAAAGGTGAATTCGATTCGGTGGATAGACATGCACTTTGGGACTGTCTACTCAGGAGTGGTGTCCCTGAGAAATATGTGAATATCCTCCGAGCATTATATGCTCGTAGCTCGGGCAGAGTGAGGGCTTACGGCTAGTTGTCGTCGCCCTATATTATCTCCATCGGCGTGAGACAAGGATGCCCGCTGTCACCTTTCCGCTTCAACTTTGCTGTTGACGAAGTCATGGAAATCGCGTTCACAGGACACGATTTAGAAGGTGTGGAGCTACTCTCAGAAGAACTACTTCTCGACTTCTTGACTCAATAGAGCCCCGATCTGTGACAGCTCACAAACGTGCCAAGCGGCACTAGAGAGATTAGCACTAGCTGTCCGTCACTTCGGGCTTTGCTTCGCATCCTCAAAGTGCAAAGCGTTCCTCCAAGATTGGCAGGGACCGCCTCCTTTTCTGACCCTCGTTGGGGATTAGCTAGAAGTCGTTCAAAAATTCAGCTACCTGGGAAGTTGTGTCAGCGCCCGTGGGATTGAAGATGAGATCAAGAACCGTATAGCAAATGCTCTGGGCGCTTTTGCTAACCATCGCCACTTATAGCGCCGGCGCGACATCACTCTTGCCCTGAAGGGTAGAGTGTACAATGCAGCTGTACGTTGGACCCTACTGTACGGATGTGAAACCTGGCCGCTTAAAGCAGCGGACCTGAAGAGGCTACTTACGTTCGACCATCGGTGCCTTCGTAATTTAGCTCACATCTGGTGGGAACACCGCGTGAGCAACAAGGGTGTTCGACGCCTTGTTTACGGCACAGGAAAAGGAACTGAACTGCTCAGCACCGTCATTTCACGCATCAGGCTCCGATGGCTGGGCCACGTGTTACGCATGCCAGCCCACTGACTCCTGCGAAGTGTGTTGCTTGCGCGTCTTGGGTGTGGATGGAAGAAGAGGAGGGGTGGCCAAGCAATGACTTGGTCCAGAGGAATAAAGGCCCTCACTTCTGAGCTGGCCTCGGTTGGAGCGTCTCGGCTCCCTGGTTGGGGTCCGAAAGACGATGAACAAGTTTGCTTGGACACATTTGCTGATATGGCTAGGAGCCAACCTCAGTGGCGTTCGTGCTGTGATTTTATTTTCTCACCCCATCCCTCTTAGCCTCCCTCTCCAACCACGATCTCATCATTTAGGCTTATATAATTTTGCATAGTAATTTTTTGATGCACATTAGCCGTCTGGTAGCTTGCCGGAGCCATGCCCATCCGTTGCCGCTAGCTCAGCTGGCTTGCAGCAGTTGCGCCTTTTTCTTTTTTCTATGTATTGCGGCACAGAAGCTGAGGTGTTCCCCACCTCTAGCCAGCGTGTATGATGATGATGCTGACGAGGATCTTCACGTGATGCGTTCAAACAAAATATTATTGTCGTTCTTTGCACTTTTCAGTCTCTAAGGACGAGATTTCATCTTCTTTCGTAGAGTAGACATCTTTACGTCTGTGTTTTCGACTTTGCATGAGATCTAATGCTTTGTTTAAACACATGTCCTTTCATTTTGCTTTATGTTTTTACAAAACTTAACACTTGTAGTGTGTCGGAGCTTCACCTTTGTAAACCAGCATGAAAGATTTCGTCGAGCGTTGCTTAGCTTGCCATTATCTTTTCCTCTTCCCTATACATTCCTATTTCGACCAATCTCGTAGAAGCCGCCTCGCATACGTATTTTACGCCATCCACGTATTCACCTCACGATCGGTCCCCCATCAGCGGCTGTAACCGTGCCGTCAGGCTTACCACGAAGTGTAACGCATAGACATTTTATCCAACTTCGACTCTTAACAGGGGTTGTCCAGCTTCCTATGAAGTATCTACTTTGCCTTCCAGCATCCTCTGTCTCATACGTCCTAAATACACGCCGGAAACAGAAGCCCACGGAGCCCTCAACCGGACGTATACAGCAACAACAACGGCACCTTCCAAAATCAAGCACCATATTCCAGTATTTCCACTTTGCGGGTATATATGGTTTTGTCAAATGTCACTTACAAGGACAAGAACGTTTTGAATGGTTATGAAGTACATTCACATCGTTAGGGGAACCATAACTAGGCAGTTTTATATCTTTAGTCGAAGTACTATTTTGCATCAGTAGTAATTCACCGCACAGCTTCTACAACCCCGCGCTCACTTCCTTTTAGCACAACACTAACAGTAACAAGCATTAAGTTCCACTTCCTAGCCTGGGATCTAACTTACTTTTGTGTACACTATTACTTCACCCTACTAATTTGATTACTTTCTTAACACGTCATACATCCGGATAATTACTGTCCGTGTCTAATTACGCAAGATCTGCATAAACGTTTGCACTCCGGTTCTGTCTACGGGTGACTGATTCCATTTATATTAATCCTTTTTGCCTGAGCACGTAAAAATATGTGCTTCCATTAATTTCTACCAAAAGTCTGCTTGATCCTTTTGCATTCGCCTGTAGATTCCATCTTGTTTGTGTTTGTCTAATTATATGTAAACTTATCGCTTTAGATACATATGTATATGGTATATTATATATGTATGTTAAGACATATATAGGTGCGTGTTGCGTTCGTTAATTTCAAATGCTTGGTTTTTTATATTTTGGTTATGCTTACTTTGTTAAATAATTAAGAAATCTATCTGAATAAACATCTTTTTACTTCGATTTCGCAGATTGTGTTTAAAATCTTCAACTCGTTCGCGGTTGTAGCATTTATTAAAATCTCTTACGCAGCCACCTAGCAATTATCACGGATATGTTGACAACCGATGTAATCCTTGTTCACATTTAGTGTAGCCTTAATTCGGTATATGCATAGGCTTTATTTGATAAGCAGAATATCCAAAGGCGTGAAACAATAACTTCAGGAGCTTTTGCTCATAGCTTGCCTTCGGACATCTCTGCAATGTTCAAACTTCAACTGATTGGGCAAGTGATCACTGTTATTTACACTTCATGTGGGCGCGATAATCTGTCCGTCAGGCTGAAGGACTTGCCACCGAAGAGGCTTGCGTACAAATCCTACCTGCCTTAGAAAGCCGGTTAGCAATTTGGGCAGGAATAACCTACAAACTTTTGACTTCGATAGCGCCTGGATATTTAGGCCCTACAAGATTAACCCGCTTATGAAAAAAGTGGGCTTAAACTAAAGGAGAAAGTTCACCCAAATGGTCCTACTTGGATTGCTCAGAAAATACGGCTTCTAATGCATTTGCCAAAGCTACTATGGAACTGTTTTATATCTACTGAATAGGCCTTGCAATATTCCCAATACCAGAAGTACAGAAATATATGTTATACAGACTGAGGGCTAAGAGGCAACAATATGAGCAGAGCTTGGCAAAACTGTTTTTATATAGAGGTAAACAATTTACTTTTATTTTAACAAAAAGCCCAAAGTCGGCTTCGTCATAACAACTTTGTCATTCAGTGTAACTGATCTCGATATATGCGAAAACAGCGAAAAAGCAGATCTCCTGGCTTGACATGACTCAACTGTTTATGCAATGAAATACCCATCACCCAACATTCTCGATGCCTCGGATATCACCTCTCCTGAGAACAACGAATTCAACGCGTAAATTGTTAAGAAATGAGTGATATAGCTAGGTGCTAGTTGTCATCCGGCCATAACTGGTTGCATCCTCTCTTTCTCAAGTCAATGGCAAGGTACATTGCTACACAAATTTGCCAGATTTTTAAGCTGTTTCTAGAAGTTACGCGTTTACATACCGAAGGAAAATTTGAATAGTGTTGCCAAAGCATAGAGGTGGAAATCCTCTTGACTTCACGAACTATCGCGCAATTTGACTGGCATCGATATTTTTCAGTTTCTTAAAAAGACTAACAAACGCGTGCTGCTGATACACTGTACTGACCTGAACATCAAATACACTACACAGCACAGCTTTTAGCAGATACGTGTGAATCGCGCGCTTGACGTGATTGCTCTCGTGTTACTTGAAATACTTCTCTCTACCTTCTTTCTATCTTCTCGCAGCAATGTTACCGCCCGCTTCTTCGAACCAGGTTTACCAGCCCTACGCAATTATCTATCATACATGGAATTATATTATCCCACTAAAGTTTTCACAAACAGTAACCGATTTGCTTGTCACCTCGATTAAACGCAACTGGATAAATAATTCACGGTGTTACAGTTGTCCTTCTGTGTAATACCATGCTGTGCAGAATCAGCTAGGCAGACCGAAAAGCCTAGCCCTATTCCATCCCTCTTTTACTTAACACATATATGAAGGAACCTGTGATCTCGCGATCTCTTTTCAACGTTGAGTAGTTTCATTTACTTGGTCCTAAACCAACGGGATCTAACAACAATCGGGCGACCGACCAACACTTCAACTTCTGCGTACAAATAAACATTGGTGACACCTAGCGCGCTACGCTAACTGCCGCTTACCTTGACGCTGAAACTTGAAGTGACAAACGCTTGACCGTAAAACAGTACATTTTATGCCAACATGTCTCTTATGAAGAGCAAATGCAAGTTATGTGCTAGAATGGAAAATAGTCTGGTGTGTACCATGAGTATTAACTGTCTTGGGAAGTGGCTGACCAAAGCAAAACGGTGCACAAACAAGGCATAGGCGTTTTTGTTCTGCTAAGTATGCAATTCCATCACAGTAGTTAGCTGTCTAGCTTTGCTAATGAAGAAGTGTGACGGACAAACAGAAGTGCTCAAGCAACTGGTGAGCGCCATTCGAGGAAAAGGACCTACACTTGTATGTGATACTAGCACATCAACTTCCCTTGTCAGGTCCAAGAAGAGAACCAGGCTTCCTAATCTTAACGACTAGGCCTCCCGTAATACCAAATTTAATCTCTCTTCTATAAGTATAATAATTGCCCGTAGCGCGCCCGCCTCAACTTATGTACAGTTTGTTGCACCTAGTAGTCTATTCGCTAGGCAGGAGACCCTTAGTTACAGTCAACCAGCCTCAGTGAATTACCCGGCAACGTACGCAATCGTAACCGCCTAGCGAAAACCGGAAACAGAACCGGCAACCTTCGTGCCAGGAATAGGGAAAACAAGTGTCGAAACACAGATGGCCCCAGCAGTGCCGTTCAGCGATTCACCCAAAACACCGGATATTGAGGCTCCAAATCCAAAGCCAATAGCCACCAGACGCAACCATGTTGCCTTAAAAATGCGTGCACACATGTCTCCAAATCCATATCCACTACACTTAAGAGTAGGTTGGCGGACGATCTAAATCAATGGGGTCCATCTCTACGTCGACTGGCGTCCATGCTAATACCACGACATTAAAAGGAATCCCGCGTTACCCAAAGCGTTGCGATACGGTGAACCCCGGTTTCTTCTGGTAAAAGTGAACTCGGCGTAGGAGACAGGCCGTATTGCTGTCTGAGAAACGTTTCCACAACGACTCAAGTAGTGTGTGCGTACTAGCAGAAATCCTGTGAAAAATCGTTCAGCGGATCCCGCTTACAAAGAGAGGTACGGAAAAATTCAAGATAAAAAGTGAGTGCTCATGGTGTTCCTGAGCTTACAGATTTTCTTTCCGAAGAGGCTCAGATGCACGACCGCGTGCAATAGCACTACATTCGGGAGGCTCTTCCTCACGAAAATGTCGTGCCAGCCTCGTTGACGAGGATACTCATTACACTAAACTATAAGCCGTGTTGTCCCAGGCTGTTAAAACTTGTGTTGTATTCAGAACTATGGGCACAAAACCTTCTAGGGAACTTGACTAAATGCATTAGCATACTGCTTATAGCAATTAGTCTGAAAGTAGCGGGAACAACAGCAGCTTCTAATGACAATCCAGCGGAAGCACAACTTTTAATGAAAACACTCACTGCAGGACCCGACTCGGGGAAGGTTTCAACAGTGGCCATTTTACCTGGAGGGACACAGCAGTACACGAGCAGACACTGGGATACGGGGCATCCGATACCTGACTCTATACCAAATTCGTCACGAGAGTCTACAACCCACGTAAAAGCGAGTAGTTGCGGACCATTTATTGGTCGGCGTAAAGTCAATTGCTTCATCCATCCAATCTGGTATATTGTTGGTCTCCGAGAAGCTCTCATGCATGTACACAACTGCCCAAGTTCTACTAAGCATATTAGTTGCATTCTGACTTTGACGCACGTCGGCAGCTTGGGAGCTCAGCACTGTCACCGAACCGAGGTTGTGCTGTGCGATAGCGTATGCCGAAATCGCGAGAGCAGGAATTTCCGTTGTCCAGAAGGACGGAGCCAGCAAAGGTGGTGGGGTAGCCTTCTACATTCGTAACCTATTGCAATGCAAAACCATAAATGACTTGGAAACCGACGTATCTGACTTCAGTTGATGTAGTTTCCGACCGAGGGGAAACGATCTTGGCCAACCATCGTCTACCCCTGAAATGGACTGCAAGTTAGTGGCTCTGTTTATGCAGTTGGTAAATAGAAAATACAGTCACATTCTAGTCACAAGCGTCTTCAACTTACATTCTCTAGAAACCCAAGCACGTCATCATCATCATCATACACGTTAGCTAGAGGTGGGGAACACCTCAGCTTCTGTGCCGCAATACATAGAAAAAAGAAAAAGGCGCAACTGCTGCAAGCCAGCTGAGCTAGCGGCAACGGATGGGCAAGGCTCCGGCAAGCTACCAGACGGCTAATGTGCATCAAAAAAATTACTATGCAAAATTATATAAGGTGAAATAATGAGATCGTGGTTGGAGAGGGAGGCTAAGAGGGATGGGGTGAGAAAAGAAAATCACAGCACGAACGCCACTGAGGTTGGCTCCTAGCCATATCAGCAAATGTGTCCAAGCAAACTTGTTCATCGTCTTTCGGACCCCAACCAGGGAGCCGAGACGCTCCAACCGAGGCCAGCTCAGAAGTGAGGGCCTTTATTCCTCTGGATCAAGTCATTGCTTGGCCATCCCTCCTCTTCTTCCATCCACACCCAAGACGCGCAAGCAACACACTTCGCAGGAGTCAGTGGGCTGGCATGCGTAACACGTGGCCCAGCCATCGGAGCCTGATGCGTGAAATGACGGTGCTGAGCAGTTCAGTTCCTTTTCCTGTGCCGTAAACAAGGCGTCGAACACCCTTGTTGCTCACGCGGTGTTCCCACCAGATGTGAGCTAAATTACGAAGGCACCGATGGTCGAACGTAAGTAGCCTCTTCAGGTCCGCTGCTTTAAGCGGCCAGGTTTCACATCCGTACAGTAGGGTCGAACGTACCGCTGCATTGTACACTCTACCCTTCAGGGCAAGAGTGATGTCGCGCCGGCGCTATAAGTGGCGATGGTTAGCAAAAGCGCCCAGAGCATTTGCTATACGGTTCTTGATCTCATCTTCAATCCCACGGGCGCTGACACAAGTTCACAGGTAGTTGAATTTTTGAACGACTTCTAGCTGATGCCCAACGAGGGTCAGAAAAGGAGGCGGTCCCTGTCAATCTTGGAGGAACGCTTTGCACTTTGAGGATGCGAAGCAAAGCCCGAAGTGACGGACAGCTAGTGCTAATCTCTCTAGTGCCGCTTGGCACGTTTGTGAGCTGTCACAGATCGGGGCTCTATTGAGTCAAGAAGTCGAGAAGTAGTTCTTCTGAGAGTAGCTCCACACCTTCTAAATCGTGTCCTGTGAACGCGATTTCCATGACTTCGTCAACAGCAAAGTTGAAGCGGAAAGGTGACAGCGGGCATCCTTGTCTCACGCCGATGGAGATAATATAGGGCGACGACAACTAGCCGTAAGCCCTCACTCTGCCCGAGCTACGAGCATATAATGCTCGGAGGATATTCACATATTTCTCAGGGACACCACTCCTGAGTAGACAGTCCCAAAGTGCATGTCTATCCACCGAATCGAATTCACCTTTGTTATCGAGGAACACGACAATGGTGGGCCGCCAATATATGTGGCGTTGCTCCAACAACTGACGCAAAGTGAAGAAGTGATCAATGAAGTCTCGACTTTGACGAAATCCAGCTTGATTTTTACGAATCTGGCTTTCGCATGTGCCAGGCAGTTTGTGAGGGATGATAGATGCAAACTATTGTGAGTCTTTGGAGTTCAGACTGTTTCCTTTATGGCAGCCGCATTCCGATCGTGAGCCTCCTTTGAAGATTGGGACTATGTTGGAGCGCTCTAATCGGTTGGGACAGTTTCGTGCTCTCACATTTTGACTATTAACTCGTGTTTTTATCCACAGGAGCAGATCCTCTTAATTTGAA
>CALYDF020008366.1:0-11743 GCA_944474145.2 Dicrocoelium dendriticum | reverse complement strand
CGATTTCAAGCTGATCCTCACCAAGGTGGGTCCCTGCCAATCTTGGAGGACTTTGCATTTCGACAGAGCAAAGCATAGCACAAAACGATTGACAGCCATTGCTCCTTGGCACGTTTGGGAGTTGTGACAGATTAGGGCAACATCGTCAGCCTAATCCAAGTCGAGAAGTCGTTCACCTGGGAGAAGCTACACCTGTTACAAGTTGTGTTCAGCGAACGTTGTTCTTATGACTTCGTCAATGACGATGTTGAAAAGGAAAGGTCTCAGCTAGAAACCTTGTCTCACATCGCTGGGGATATCGAAGGGCGGCGACAGTTTGCCATAAACACTCACTCTACCCGAACTATGCGCGTACAGCTCTTTGATACTGTTTTCGTATTTGTTGGGCACACGATTTCTCAGCAGACAGTCCCAAAGGGCACATCAATCGACCGAATCGAAGGCACCTTTTATGTCGAGAAACACGAGTTCAGTGGGTCGTCAATAAACATGGCAGTGCTCCAACAATTGACGCAAACTGAAGATGTAATTGATGCATCCCCGACCTTGATGAAACCCTGATTGCTCCTCGGTTGTCTGGCTTTCACGAGTGCCATTCAGTCTGTGGAGAACAGAGGCAAGCGATTCAGAAGCACTTGAGATCAGACTGATTCCCTCGATGATTGTTGCATTGCGAACGTGAACCTCATATGAAAATTGGGACTATGACGCAGCGGCTCCAGTCTACTGAGAGTGTTTCTTGCTCCACAGCTTCACAAGTAAGCTGTGCAAATCATTTACAAGAGCAAATCCCCAGAATTTGAAAAGGGCTGTGAAGTCTGTCTGCTCCTGCGACTTTCTTCAGTTTCAACATTCTGATGTCGCCGACTTTTGCGCGTGATGGTGGATCCAAGGACACGACCCAAGTATAAGGGCACTCAGTGCATGAAAATGTGTGATAACTCAGTTTAATTGAACCGCTTTGCAAATTGTTCAAGTGTCTTGACAATTTGCGGATCGGCTGTCCACGCCATAAATAGTTTCACTAACCCCAGACCTCCTGTTGGCGGTTTCTCATGTCAGGCAAAATAATTTCAATGGTTATCAACGTCAGCCGCTGTTTCCATCTCCGACACAAGATGAGACAGCCAGGATTTGCGGTCTCTCTTCAAGCTAGCACGGAGTTTTCCCCTGATATTTTTGCGAGCCTCACTGTGTTTGCTTCCTGCTATAACACGGCGAGCATCCAGAAGTGGTGCTCCCACCACACATGAACGATTATTATACTCTCACTAGACGCGATTCCGAAATAGGCACTTTACTACTCCACAAAACATTCTATCCCAACCGAAGGAAAATGCGGAACGCCAATGACCTTAACAAAATAACGTGTTAACCGCCGTCAATACAACACAGTACAAATGCAGCGGAACTTTGCTGTGTTTATAGGTCTCTTACTAACCTTTGACTTCTGGAATAAGAAGGTCAACTGCCAAGATTAGTTGTCTCCCATAGTTTTGGCCGATCTTTAGGAGGTTGCCAGTCACCTGCAGGCACTGGAATATTGCAGAACTTTCGAAATCGATGCGATAATCGCTAACAATCGATTAGTCGCGAAAATAATGGATTTTCCGGGAAATTCTTATCATCTCCCAGACACCCCTTCCTGAGATGGCGTCTGCGGTATATGGTGAAATCCTGAGATTAATTGTCAGTCTTTGGGACAGTGTTTTTTGCCTGTCGGTTCATCTCCAAGGCTGAAATGCTCGAGAAATGGGCTCCGACGTTTGGGGTCTGGTTTCCTTGCTCTACTATGAGCAGTCGTCCACGAGTTTCCTTGTCAAGTGAAAGCTTTCCACCAATAAGTCGAACGGGAGATCGGCAGGTTATGCTTCGTCTGGTTGACATAGTGTTGAGCGTAACTGGTTTGCATGCCGGGCCCAGATCTTTGTTCACACGATCACGTCATACATGACACTTCTGCGCTTGTTTTTGTCCGTTCTTGGTGTCCACTTCGCGTGGCCTTCCCGATCATTTCGTACCAGCACTGTCTGTCCAAGTGTAAACCGTCGTTTCTTTGCTCCATGCCGTTCGCTTAAAATCGTGTCCAATTCTGCGGTTTCTTTTACCAACACAGGGCTCTGAGCGCGGTCGGATGGCGTCGAAGCTTCCGGTTCATGATAGCATGTGCTGGAGAAACTCCGTCCGGCGCTTGTGGATTCGGTGTTGGTCAGTAGAGGAAAAGGAACCGGTCAACCACCTCCTCTATACTTCCCTCCGCTTTTGACTTGTGGAGAGCTCGCTTGAACACATCGACAAACCTTCCCGTCTGGCTTGCAGAACTCAGGAAAAGTTGCGGAAGTGAAGTGTGTGCCGTTATCAGTTACAATTGTCTCTTGACAGCCGAATCTGCTGAAGTTTTGGCGCAGTCTTGATACAGTAGCATTGGTGGTTGTGCTATCCATGGGAAATACTCCAGCCATTTACTGTATGAGTCGACTATGATGAGGAAATTTCGGCCGTTGATCGGTCCTGCGAAGTCGACATTGATGCGGCTTTTAGCCATGAATGCAGCTCCGCTTTTTGTGGCACTTCTAAGCCATTGGCGCACTTTTAGCAGCGTTTAGCAAGTTCTAGCCGTTTGTCCATGAAGGACCAGTATACAAAGCTGCGGGCACGCACCTTCATCCGGTTGATCCCAGGATGCCCGGCATAGAACTGCCGAATAACGCGCTCCTGAAGGGCCTTGGGAATGACCACTCTTTCCGAAATAGTGTACAGTTGTTCACGATAGAGAGCGAATGTCTCCTGTGGTAGTACTGTCGCGACTCGACAGATGAGCACGAATCTGACCAACTCGTTCTGTGAAACTATGTGAGTTTATCGAGTATTTGGTCCCGAAGTGTTTCGATTCGTACGGCTTCTTCGGTAACTGGGATATCTTGCGATGCGTCACTCACCAGATACTTGACGTCAGGTTCGATCTCGACCGCGGCAATGACTGTCCTCATGTTCTTGATGATGGACATCAATTAGGCGTGACAGTGCATCCGCTTGGCCAATGGAAATTGTCGAATGGTAGTGGATCTCGAAATCATACCCATTAAGGTAAGAGCCCAAGGCTGTAGCCGTTTGTCTGTGTAAGTCGGGATGCCCTTTTTCGAACCAAAGATGGCCAGCGAAGGCTTGTAATCTGTCAGAAGCTTGAAGCGGCGGCCGTACAGCATGTGTAATTTCTTGACCGCGTACACTATATGCAATGCTTCTTTCTCGATCTGGCCATAATTTCTCTCGGCCTTCGTAAATGTTTTCTGGCGGCACGGGCGATTGCTTTCTAAATTCCATTTGTTTTCTTCATTGGCTTTTACCAAAAAATGTTCTTCAGTCATTTTAGTTATCCCCGGTATTTTCAAAGCCATCCTCAGAAACCAACTTTTGATCGACTCTAACAGTGTTTCCCCACGATTACATTTTAACATGGTAGCCACCAACAGAGGTTACCATTATGTTTACCAAATATCCTACTATCTCACGGTTAATCGAGAATACAATTAGTACCACCAATTATTCATAGTAAATGCGGGTTCCCCTTGTCGAATGATGTTATTTAATGCTCATGATATAACTGTATGAATAATAAGACAAAAGCAGTATATATAGATATTACATATAAACAATTTACAATATATTTCAGGAATGAGCTCATCAGCAATGAATAAGTTTCGGTCGTACTCCGTGGAATACCTGTCATTTGGATTTATCGCATTGCCTCAAAACCCCACACTACCTTTGTGTTCCATTTGCCAGAACATTCAAATGAAAGTATGCGACAAAGTAAACTGAAAAATAATTCAAAAAGTGTTCATAAGGACGAAAGCGGAAAGTCCGTGAATTTTCTCAGAAAGCTGCGTGATAGCTTCGAAGAAAGACTAGCTTTAAAGGTAAACGTTTCCGGCAGGGTAAAAAATGGCCATTGGACTTCTGGTGTCTTATAAAATCAGCAAGTTGTTTGCCAAAATTTTCAGTCCACATAATTTTGGATCACTTATTATCTTGCCTTTAGTATCAATAATACTTTCTGACCTGATGAATATGAATGCACAAGAAGCATTTCAAGCCATTTTTCAGCAATTCAACTGTATCTAGGTGAATAGAGGATGGTTACTTTACTACAGTCCGGAAAATTCTCGTTACAATTAGCTGAATCTACTTTATCTGAGAACAACACTTTTCTGGTGGCATACGTGATTCTTCCATGATAATTACTTAGTAGAAGAGATGTTGTTTGCTGGGAGATTTAAAACTCATGCAAAGGGCCAGTCTATTTTTGAGGTACTCAATAGCTGTCTGACTGAAAACTCTATTACAATACAGACCATATTTGCATGTGCGATAAATCGCGCTACCGAAATAATCGGAAGATATAAAAGATTCATTGCCTATCTAAAAAATGTTATCCCTTCTGTTCACACAATTCACTGTGATTCATCGGGAGCACCTAGTGGTTAAAAACTGAGCCATCGTTGGTTGATTGGAATCTGATGGACAGGCGTTTGTGTGCAGCCCGTATGACGACATCAGCTAAGGTTTATACAAGAAGTAATACAAAATGCTATTTTGTGTTCGCTTAAGCTTCCACCGACTGCAGTTTTAATGCTGTCAAGGACACATTCTATCACAAACTGAACACCCTACTACGCAGTGCTACCAGTTCATCTTACATAGTACGTGCAGGGGATATGAATGTACAAGCAGGGCGTATGACTTCTTCAAAAACTCAGCTGGGTGATAAGTATGAGCAAACTCCGAACGGACTGACAACGGCGAGCGTCTGCTGCACCATATGGTGGTCACATCCTGTTCATGGGTTATCAATTAATGCGTTAACAGATGGAATACCAATGGTGAAAACCAGATCTAAGATGTTAGCTAATCTGGTAGGCTGTCTATTATTGATACAGTGGTGTATTAGCCTGGTGAGGAACCATTGAAAACGAGCTTGTTCGCTAGCATTTGTTCTGATGATACAGATACATTGGATTGTTTCTTCAATTCATCCAGTTGTAGCCCTGTGCAATATCCAGATTATTATTCAGATTGAAATCTTCACAAAGGGATTTGTACTTGTGTGGATTGTTAGAAGCAGCATAACGGCAGACATTAAGTGCAAAGATTCATGGAGAGTGTCATCAGGTCTATAAATACAAGTAGCAGATCACAGGCCGGAATAGCCAAGCATAATGAGGTGCAGGCACCTTTATTAAAAATCGGAACAATAACTAACTCGTCCTATCAAAGAGGCACGTTTCATTCATATTAGGTTCTGGTAAACAGTGAGATCAGATGGCTGGTGGCTACTGCACCGTCATACCTAAACAGTCCTGGAGAAAGTCCGTTCGAGCCGGCAGCTTTGAATCGCTTAAAGTGTTGCATCGTAGGGCAAACTTCCACATCGCTCGGTTGGCCAAGTGTGGCGGACGGTAAGAGCCAATTGGATTGGCAATTAAAATGTTCGGCCCATCGACTCAAATGTCTCCGTTGTTTAACTATAGGCGAACCATCCGCTTCTAAAATAATCCCACTGACAACAAGTTTTATGTGACCGGCGGACTGAATAAGCTGGAAGAGCTTGCGAGTATAGCCAAAAAAGGCAGCGGACTCTACTACTGAGACTCTAACCCTGAGACAACCGTGCTTCGCGATCACTGCGTAGGCTTAGTTTGCGCTGCCGATTGACGGAACGGTCAACTTCATTATAATTAGACTCCGCTGAGATATTCCTGTGGCGATCAAATAGATCCAGGCAGCGCGTGAAGACCCAGACCTTCATAAGGTGCTGAGTAAGACCACAGCCTGACTCTGCTGGGGCGATCATGATCTTCTGCATGAACATCAAGTGTTCATCAATATCTTGCAGTAAATCGTAGCTGAGTGCATTAACCAGCGAAGCTTAAAAGTTCTGCTTAGCCGAGAGATTAGATAATTTATTTGTATCCACCTTGCAGTTTTTCGCTCTCAAAAACCCTCCGAAACGCATGCTGTTTTAGCACAGACAAAAACAAGGTCTGAGTCGAGAAATGTGGGCCAGATTGATCTGCAATCCTGCTGCTCATACTGCAGGAGTGTGTGTAGATGAGTTGGTCTAAAACAAATAATCCTGCCCGTCTTTCTCGAAGGACGCATTGCATGCAACAGACTTCCTGCGACCGTTGACTGGACAGAGTGGGCATGGACAGTGCGAGACGCCGACCAGACGCTTTGCTACCACGCTACCAGCATCAGTCGCGCGTAGGCTGAAGATATTGCGAGATCGCCTGTATCTGCGCAGATTCGAACCGGTTACCGTTAGGTTACAGAGCAGACGCTTCACTCCTTCGGCCAGCGACCGATTGGACAGTGTTGCTGGACATTGAGTGTTTTGGGATTATGAAAGCTGAAGAACGGTATGGATTTGCATTTCGAAGCGTGTGGCTAGCTAGTATCGAGGGAACAAAGCAGATGATTGGACGCCTACGCATATTCGCCTATATGCTGATTGGTTCGTATTTGACTACACTGGAGTGGGTTTCTTTAACTACTTCAAAGGAAGAGTCTCATAAATGCAGAAGCGTTGTTAGTTATGGAGGTGACATGGTTATTTAAATCGATGTATCTCCATGCTGGCATACAATCATTTTCACTGAGACGGGTTTGTCGAATAATCCGTTTGTCTCTGAAGGACTGAGTTTTGCGACATGGTGTCAGAGAAGACCAAAGCAAGATCACCAAATGGTTTCAGAAAGGTTTGTAAACAACCGCTTGGTATAGTTTGTGGTGCTCAGTTGCTGATAGGACCGCAACCGGACGTGCAAACACCTGTTGTATTGAACTTTGAAGAGCACAACTTGGTAAGTAACTGGGAAATTCGAAAAGGCAAGTGGTTTGATTCCTGCGTACTGGTGCAATGAAGTACAAAAAGCACGACAACCCATATGATCTGGAAACAGTCATCAGAAATCCGACGGTTTCTGCGAGAAGTATCAGCGGTATCTATTTTTCACCCGAAACAGGCGCCCAGAAGAAACTAGAGAATTATGCTACGGAGCTGAAGATCCTGGCTCGTTTCTGTAATTCTTGCATTTGTATGGCTAAATCGTGATGGTGATCAATGATGAAAACATCACTAAGCGGCTGTTGCGGCAACGACATTTGTCGCTCAGACAGCGAATCATCAGCTGCACACCACATCCAACAAATGCGGTTGCCGACTGATGCAGTGCTCTGGGCTGTAGTAAGTTTTCCTGACAAAACTGTAGAGCCTGTTACCAAGACACACGAAACTTGCAAATTCTGCGCCGATCGACACCCGAACGATCGCGATCAATTTCCGACGTGGGGCTGAATTTGCGCCAGATGCGGCAGACGGAATCATTTCACTAGAGGTTGCTAGACTTGGAGATGTATGCACTCAATCGTGACACAACAGCAATGTGCTGTGGACGGGACCAAGGAAGTGAGTCTACGCAACTTTACTGGTTGACGAGGAAATCGTGCGTTTCCAGTTAGATACGGATGTTACCATCAACATACTATTATCTAAGTGGTGCCAAGGAATTCGTGTGCGACCTGATCAGGGATCCGTGCGCATGTGGAACGGTTCCAAGCTCCTGCCGAAAGGTTTGGCTTCAATCAAAGAGATCAATCCCAAAGCCAGCTCTTCATATCAGTTGGATTTCCTGGTCGGGTAGGAAGAGATCACGCCCATTCCTGGCATTAATTTCATCAAGAGTCTTGGCTATGTTCATTTTGACCATGATCGCTTTGGACATGTGTATGAAGCGTAGACAGATGTTAGGGAAGTGTATCCGTCCGTGTTTAACCCAAGTTTGGGGAGGTTTGAAGATTCAGTTTATTTGTCCTTAGATCCGTCAATACGACTGATTGCGTTACCCGCTAGAACGGTTCCGTTTGCTTCATGTGACAAATTCGCTGCTGAGTTAAGTAACTTGATGCATTTGGGCGTAATCGTTTAGGTCGACGAGCCGGTAGACTGGGTTGGCAAAGGCACTATTGTCACGGAAAGGATCAGTGATTTGCGTCTGTGCATAGATACTAATCTGTTGAAGGAAGCTTTACGTAGAGAACACTATACGCTACCAACGTTAGATTTTCTGCCGCGTTTGGCCAAGACAAAGTACTTCATAAAGATTGATCTATCATCGGCGTTCTGGCACGTGGTCCTAGACCAATAATCCAGTTCATTAACGACATTTGCCACATTTTTCGGGCTGTTTCTGTGGTTACGTTTACCTTTTGGTTTAAAGGTTCCGAGTGAAATTCTTCAGAGGCAGTTATTGCAAGCTGTTGGCTATCTAAACGATAAAACAAATGTGGCAGACGATTTGCTGATTTGCGGCTCAATCGAACAGGAACATGACGTCAATCTGCACCACTTTTTGCAGCGTTGTGTGCAAAAGGACCTAAAGCTCGAACGCGAGAAAGTTAAGCTCTGGAAACCGGAATCGATTTTTCACGGACATGTTCTAACATCCGAGGGAATTATGATCGATCCTGGGAAAATCAAGGCAGTGAAGGAGATGCTACAACCTAATGACACCAAGGCTGTTAGTAGTTTAAACGGCATGGTGAATTGTTTGAACTGATTCTTACTAAGGTTCGCTGAAATCATGACGCTCATCCGGAGGCTGAAACACAAGGGTGTAAAGTGGAGTTTGGGAAAAGAGCAAGAGGCCGCCTTTAAAACCATCAAGCATCTCATCAGGGCAGCCGAAAGACCCTGCCCCACTTTCGTTTAGTAGCATATGGGAGATGTATTAACACGAACGGATGACTCAACTTGTACTCTGGGCACGCTCTCCGTATGTCTGCACAACCGTTGCTCCGCCGCGCACTGTTTGCATATGCTGGCGTTGATTGACAACTTACACACAATCCGGGTCCGGGGAGTCCAGGCGCTGACATTGCAGTTGGCCACGGTGGGGCGCTCCAGGTTTCCGCATTGGGAGCTCAAGGATAGTGAACAACCTGATTGAAAACCTTATCGGACATGGCGCGGAATCATACCCAATGGTAAACGTGTTGCGAGACCCTCCTCCCCTGGCTGTGCTCGATGCGAATAGTAGTAGGCTATCAACTCATCTGAGGTCATCACCTTAATTAATGACTTTAGCGATTGGTTTTGTCCTTAGGGTTGGCGGATTACGCAGGTTGATTGGCTCCAACATGGGATGATTTTCGACCCAGAAGCCTTCTACCTAGGGCTTGTAAACAGGATTGCTCTAAATTAACATCGGTGGTGTGTAGGCTTAAAGACTCTAGCCGTCTCCGTAACATTCGTGACTCCACCCGCATGCCTCCCGAGCATATTCCTTCGGTTTAACACTGACTGAAGTATGCATATATGGAACAGTGAGCAGTGATGCGCAAAATTGTTTGCAGTCATAGTGGCAGGCAAACCCGGAAACGGATCCAGCCAATCACCAACGTACTCACTCCCGCCACTGCAGTGGTCGTCATTCCAAAATAAGATTATCCCAATCCCGTCTTAGACCTACCATAACGCTTGACATTTCTATCACTCACACCTATTTCTCTCCATCTGGAGCAGGTCTGATCCAAATAACCTTTGGCGAGTAGTTTTCATCACCTTCCTATTTCAGTCAATAACCCGCGGATCACATAGATCGAATACCTTCCAGTTCATCAGGCGTTTTGACTCGCACACAGTTCGCATTTGCTGGGAACTAAGCATAGCCTGCATGGTACATGTTGCGGAACCAATGTGTACGCAATACTTATCAACTCTGATTTCTATGAAATGCGCTTAATGTCTGGACTACCCTAAGGATTTGAAGATTGGTATGGGGACGATAAATGAATGCATGACAGATATACGCACAAAACGAATATATCGTCAGCAGACGCAAGATTGCAAACCATTAGGTCGAGTTGTGAGTGAGCGATCATGCATAACAGCAGCGGTTCACGGTTTAGTTCACCACATCTTTCAAGTACCTTTGGTGTTTCGGAGGGTCCACACGTTGGAATGAAAGCTGGATTTGAGCTGGCGTCGGTAGCGGCGGCTTGCATGACGGAGACGAAGATCACAGACAGGAGCTGGCTGAGCATTATCATTAACCCGGTGGTTATTGACCCGGGAACTGGGAAGGTGACTTCGGCAGCCAGTTCTAGAGCGAGGCTGTACTGGGAGAACCCGAATGCTCCGATCCAAACGACGCATACCATAATAAAAACGGCTTGGTTCGGAAAATGTAGCGCAATGCTCAAGCCCACTGTGCCCAAGGCTGCCATCACGAAGCAGACCTACGGAGAAAGGGAAGTGTAGCATAAATTCCTAGATATATGTGAATAAAAAGCCGAGCGGGTTTCTGTGCAATGGAAGTAACAAACGAAAGGAATATCTAAACAAAGTATTGTTACGTTACAAAAATGTTGGCTGTACCCTGAAATTGAAGGTGGAAGTGTAGTCATCAGTGGATATCGTGCGATTAGGTCCGATCGCCCAGGTAAGCCAAGGCATCATGGTTGCTCGTCATCACGTACGTTAATCAGCTCAGTAAATCAACTATCACTCTACATGCTCTATTAGCTGTCATTTACTTGAATGCAAGCCTAAATTTCCCAGTGGCTTTCAATCCGTTGTTATGGGTCACTCAATGCTCCTGATACATCATCGTCCGAATTGAGGCTTTTAGTTGAGCAACTTTCTTTGGTATTGCTGCCGAAAGTTAAATGCTCTGCCTGCATTGTTGCCGGGGACTTTAATAAATGTGATACAACGTTCATCAAGTCGTTTGATCTGGCAAATTTAGCAAACTTTCCCGACCAGACAAGACGCACAAGTTGATGTGGTTTATACAAACAAAATTCGTTTGTTTTCCATTCAAAATCCAACACCACTAAGCAACCCGGACCGGTGTATGCTAACGATTTGTCCTACCATCTACAGGAACACTAACTATGCCGCACTGAAGAAACGACAATTCAGGACTATCCGGCGACGCAATCGCTCGGTGGAAAATATCGCACGACTTCAAGCAACGCTTTCTACGACAAACGTTTCAGTTTTTAGAACATCTATCGCTTTAATGTGATCATCCCACGAACTACATAAACTTTTGCTTCCACATATGCTGCCCTATCGAGACAATCTATCTGCTCGCAGATAGATTTCCTTCTCCCCTGCTGAAACAACTTCGAAGGATAAACGAACGTGTTTACAAGCTTAAAAGGACCGCCTGAGTCAAAAGCCTGACTTTAGAAATTAAAGCTGAAAAAAGACACTAAACAGTGCATATATAAAACAGTACTGGGAAACCGGAGTCTCTGGAGGCTTTTAACGCAAATCTGTGGTAAAAGTACCATCGGTTGTACCGGAATAGCGGATGTCAACAAACGCAATTCTGAGTTTAGTTCCTCTCCGTCGAGCGCTTTTCCATGATCCTTCTTCAATAGCGCAGGCCCAGCCGCCCAATTTGATTAAGTTGTCGTCAACAAAGAACACAAGAAGCTAAATTCAAATAAAGCTAGTGGCCCTGATGGCTTATTACCAGTGGTTTTGAAGCAGTGCGCCGATTCGTTTACATTACCCTAATTGATATTTTTAACAAGTGATTCACGATCGGTGTTATCCCCGACATCTGGTCGTCAGCCAGAATAACGCCAATTCCTAAAAAGGAATCTCAAAAGTTTCGCCTTATTGCTTGTACTTCCGTGACCTTAAAAATCCTCGAAAGCAGTAGTT
>CALYDF020008365.1:0-11735 GCA_944474145.2 Dicrocoelium dendriticum | reverse complement strand
GAAGTACTGCAAGCTCCTGTCCTATCTCCCCAAGGAGATATCAATGCAGGTTCGTGACGTCATCATTTCTCAGACCGAAAACCGCTATGAGGCTCTCAAGGAAGCCACGATTAAGCGTGTTATGCCCTCTGAGAAAGTTCGCTTGCAGCAACTTTTCAGGGATCTGCAACTGGGCGACAAACTGCCCTCAACCCTGCTACGAGAGATGCAGCAACTCCTTGGTTCTTCAACCATGGATGAGACTTTACTTCGCGAACTATGGCTACAGCGGCTACCGGAAAACACACAAGCGATTCTCGCTACAGTGAGCTCCGTTCCGCTCACTCAACTAGCAGATTTAGCAGATCGAGTTATTGAACGATCACAGCCACAAGTCGACGCCAGCAAGATGAATGCCGTCGCGTCCCAGGGCACTTCTATCACTGGCTTACAGTCAACTATAGAAGCCCTGCAAACACAAGTCGCGACACTTAGTCGCCAGGTCCAGCAGCTTACTATGTACCGTCGTCGTCATAGCCGATACAAATCGCCCTGCAAACTTTCTAACTCTAACAACTGGCAAGCTAGCTGTTGGTACCACCAGCGTTTTGGTACTGCAGCTCGTAAATGTATCAAACCTTGCAGCTTCGCCAAGAAGCAGGGAAACCTCGGCCGGTCCGTAACGGCGACGGACGCGCCTGGCCAACACCAAAGTCGCCTCATCCGCGTTAGGGATTTAACTTCCGGCACCGAGTTTCTAATCGACACGGGTGCAGAAGTTAGCGTTATACCCCGTAGCTCAGATGGGGTCGTCTCACCATCGCCGACCAAGCTGCGTGCCGCCAATGGCACACCAATCGCAACTTTCGGCGAAAAGCTGCTAACGCTCAACTTAGGCCTCCGGCGAACTTTTCGCTGGCCCTTCATAATCGCTGCCGTGCCTTTCGCCATCATAGGCATAGACTTTCTTCAACGCTTCGACCTCATCGTCGACGCTAAAAGGAAGAAGCTTATCGACTCTAGGACACAGCTCAGTGTTATCGGGACTAGCGCCAACGTGGCTGCTATCACTCCCATTCGTGTCCTACCTCAAGCTTCACAGCCTTTTCTAGAGCTTTTCAGCAAGCACCCTAAACTCGTTCGCCCCCTGAACGAGTTGCCTCCTGTGACGTCAAACGTCACGCATCACATCTGCACTAAGGGCCCACCTGTTTCGGCCCGCCCTCGCCGATTAGCCCCGGACAAGCTCAAAGCTGCAAAGGCGGAATTCGAGCAAATGCTCGAACTGGGAATCATCCGCCCGTCCGAAAGTCCATGGGCATCACCATTACACATGGTGCCTAAGAAATCCGGTGACTGGCGCCCTTGTGGTGACTACAGGGCACTTAACAAACTTACCGTCCCGGATAAATACCCTATCCCGCACATGCACGACTTGACCTCAGCTCTAGCTGGCAAGTCTATCTTCAGCAAAGTCGACTTAGTCCGTGCGTACCACCAGATACCTGTGGCGCCAGATGACATTGCTAAAACAGCAGTCATCACGCCATTTGGCTTATTCGAGTACCTCAGAATGCCTTTCGGCCTCAGCAACGCTGCTCAAACTTTTCAGCGTTTCATTCATGAGGTAACGCGAGGACTCGAAGGCGTTTATCCCTATCTCGATGACATACTCATCGCCAGCTCTTCTGACGAGGAGCATCTTCGTCACCTCGACGCTCTCTTCCAGCGCTTAACACAGCATGGGGTTACCGTCAACCCCGATAAATGCGAGCTTGGCCAAAGCTCCATCGACTTTCTTGGCCACCGCATATCTGCCTCTGGTATCGAAGCCCTGCCAGACAAAATCCAGGCACTGAAGGACTATCCTGCTCCCAGTTCCTTCAAGCAGTTACGCCGATTCCTTGGTCTGGTCAACTATTACAGACGCTTTATACCTAACTGCGCGAGCATTGTTCAACCAATGACTGACTTGCTCCGCGGTAAACAACGCTCTTTTCACTTTACAGACGACGCTAAATTGTCTTTCGAGAAGCTCAAAGACGCTATCTCCAACATAGCGCTTCTCGCCCATCCAGACACGTCTGCATCACTCTCTCTGACAACTGACGCATCAGACACTGCCGTCGGTGCAGTTCTTCAGCAACTCATCGACCATCGATGGATACCTCTAGGTTTCTTCTCAAAGCGCTTACAACCTGCCGAATCGCGATACAGCACCTTCGGTAGGGAACTGTTAGCTATCTACCTAGGTATCCGACATTTCCGTCACTACATCGAAGGTCGACATTTCACCGTCTTCACCGACCACAAGCCATTGATCTACGCAATCAATGGCGCAACGGACAAGTACTCGCCGCGGGAAACTAGACACCTAGACTACGTTTCTCAGTTTACGACAGACGTACGTCATGTCTCAGGTGCTCTTAATCCCGTCGCGGATGCGCTTTCACGCATTCAGCAGATCAGCTTAGCGCCTGGCACAAACATTGAGCTAGCCGCCATGGCTGCTGCCCAACAAGCTGATCCCGACATAAGCAAGCCACGACGCAACACCACTGAGATGATCACCATTGATCGACTCAAGCCAGCATTCTTCGACAAGTCTGACTCGCCGGTGCAACAAGCACCTTCACAGCCTGTGCCATCACAGCTGGCACCGCAACCTCAGACGAGTCAGTCCGCTCCAGCAGAACCGACAACCACAACCGACAGCACTCCTACTCGCCCTACTCTCAATCGACGCGGTAGGAAGCTCAAACCTAAGGTTCGTTTTTCGGACTCCGTTCGCACTTACTTTTTTACGTAGAACGTGCCTTCGAAATTTTCTGCTCTTACTAAACGTTTTTGAAAATCCACAAAAAAAGACCAAAACGTTTTGAAATTACCAAAAAAGAGCAAAACCTTTTGAAAACCCAAAAACAGCTTTGCACGTTTTTCGCTTTGCACTCTTTTGTGTATTGCTATGCATTTATGCTGCTTTTTCATTTTTCTTTCCATATACACCGTCGGTTGGTTGCCCCTCGGTTTCACTTTCCGCTGGATCTCCGCACGCCAACTGGAAGTTCAACAATCTTCCTGCTCAACTGCCTACGTGAACTTTATTAACTGTCCCCCCCCACAAACAGTTTTTTTACCGTTTCGACACCGTAGGGAGGACACGGGTGGGAGCCCGCTAGGGTCCGATTGCATGGTTCTCCCCCAGCAGCTGCATCGGGTTTCACAACCTGGTCTCGCAGAAGGCTGGCCCGCGACGGACAGTCCTCACGTAGATCGAAGGACTGCTTACACAGTCCCTTCTGGGAGAGGGCTATGTAGCAGTCTGGAGATTCCCCGGTTTGCTTGTGTAAAATTCTAACCAAAATTCTTTAATTGTACACTTAGGCAACCGGTGTGGTTTGTTGAACTGCTTGCTGAGTTCGAATGCTTTACTTGCTCATCGCCATTTTTGCTTGGCGCTCGCTTCGGTTGCAACGCGCGACTGCTCTGTGTGCTGTGCTTGATCCGTTCCCCTAGCTAGAGCGTCCACGGTGTCGTTCGTTTATAGCTAGCTAACAGGGAATCTTTTGCTGAACCAATAAAAGTTTCCCTGCAACTCGATCTGTCTTCTGGAATCGCTCTCTGGGCTCCCGGAATAGGCAACCCTCTAAAAGTGGTAACCATGGATCCCTGCCTACTGCAGTCTTAACGTATGTAGAGAAGAATGTGTGAAGCGCATTATAACATATTCTATTGGGAAATGTGGCGACAAGTTCACCAAACCTCTCACATAACGGATTAGGATAAAGGTTAACCTATTCAGAGAATTGAGTTGCAGTTTTATGGTTGCATTCACTGATAATGCAGTCTTTAGGCCGAGGTTTTTCACTTTCCTTATAAGGCATTGGCTCGGGTAGAAATACCAGCCTTTGTCGTCAACGTTTGGAAAGCGATTCCTGATATCTTCATGGAAAGCAAATCAAGATTAGCCATGAACTTAGCTTACTCTCAACGACAGCTTTACAGTTTCGGCCCGTGTAGCAGTTGACTATGCAGTAAGCAATCGAAATAGCATATTTCCATCTGCACGTTTTTCGTGTGCGCATCTTTGTCTAAGACACTTTACTGTGCGCAATTTTCGTGTACGTTTTTTTCTGCTTCCCGACTGATTCAATAGATGTGTGCTAGGAAGTGCAAATTGCCGTTCCATCTCAAAAACAGAGTCAAAGCTTATGTTCGAAACCGGATGACAATTTTGGACGCAAGCTCCCCAACCATGATCTATTGCGATGACATCAGTCAGCGTACACGGCTGGTCCAAAGTTCGGAAGTGCCATGTAAACCTGTGGCAAGTGTTGTATCGGTAGTTAGTGCTTCACAGAACATAGTGTTCGCAAAACATAGTGCCCGCTCTTCGCTTAGGTACTTAAATTATTGTGCAGTTTTCCAACTTGGGCCTTTAGATCTGCAGTCAGAAATATTATGTGTGTACTGCTGCCGTGACGAAGTACCTTTTTCAGTTGACGATATAAAACACCTTGCACGGCGCAAGTGTTAAGTTGCGTTGCGCGCAGCAGCAATGACAGGCAAACTGTCTATTGTTCCCGTGAGAATTATAAGCTTTGAATTATCCGGCCAATCTGCTGTCCCATATCACGCAGCTGTGTGTGGTCTAACTGAGCAAATCAATTTAGTCCAAGGGCTCATAGCAATACAAACACCGACCTAACCAGTAGCTGCGTAAGCTCCGAAAACACACGGGTGAGTTTACTTTAGGTGCTACCTACAGAGGAGAGTTGTGTGAGCAAAGATCCCGTCTTTCATGCGGTTTCCTGATAAGGGGCAAATATCATCCTATAGCGTCTCCTGTGTTTAGGAAAGTGTTGCATTTTGACTAGTCTATAAAAAAGTGCATCCGTTGCTGCATTTAAACATTAGCGGTTACCAAGGCCTGCAGCTTGTAACGAGTGAACTAAAACCACCAGCATTTTTTACACGTTAGCTAGAGGTGGAAAGCACCTCAGCTACTGTACCGCAATAAATTGTAGAAGAAAAGGGAATAAAAGGCAACAGATGCAAGCCAGCTGAGCTACCGGTAACGGATGGGCATCGTTCCGCTAAGCTACCTGCTGGCTACTATGCAATAAAAAATAAGTTACTATGCAAAATTATAAAAGACTAAAGGGTAAGATCGTGATTAGAGCGGGTGGCTAAGAGGGATGGAAGAGGACAAAGAAACTCAGAGCACGAACGCCACTGAGGTCGGCTCCTAGCCATATCAAAAAATATATCCAACCAAACGTGTTCATTTTCATTTTGACCTCAACCAGGGAGCTGAGACGCTCCAACTGAGGCCAGCTTCTAAGTGAGGGCCTTCATTCCTCGACCAAGTCATCCACACCACCGGCGCGCAAACAACGCAAGTCGCGGAAGTCGGTGGGCTGGCATGCGTAACACGTGGCCGAGTCATCGGAGCCTGATGCGTGAAATAACGGTGCTGAGCGGTTCAGTTCCTTTTCCTGAGCCGAAAACAAGGCGTCGAACATGCTCGTTGCTCACGCGGTGTTCCCACCAGATGTGAGCTAAATTACCAAGGCACCGGTGGTCGAACGTAACTAGCCTCTTTATGTCCGGTGATCTAAGGAGCCAGGTTTCACAACCGTACAGTAGGGTCGAACGTACCGCTGCATAGTACACTCTACCCCTCAGGGTGAGAGTGATGTCGCGCCAGCCCCGTAAGTGGCGAAGGTTAGCAAAAGCGCCTCGAGCTTTTGCTATACGGTTCGTGATCTCAGCTTCAATCCCACAGGCGCAGACACAATTTCCCAGGTAGTTGAACATCTGAACAAATTAGCTGATCCCTACCAAAAGTCAATGAAGGCGGTCTTGGCCAATTTTGGAGGAAGGCTTTGCACTTCAAGGGGGCAAAGAAAAGCCCGAAGTGACGCACAGCCAGTGCTAATCTGTCCAGTGCCGCTTGAGACGTTTGTGAGCTGTCACAGATTAGGGCAATATCGTCAGCATACTCCAAATCAAGAAGTCGTTCTCCTGAAAGCAGATCCACACCTACTAACTCGTGTCTTGTAAACGCGCTTTCCAAGACTTCGTCAATAGCGAAGTTGAAGAGGAAAGGTGATAACGGGTATCCTTGACTCCCACCGCTGGAGATATTAAAGGGCGGCGACAGCTTGCCGTAAGCGCCCACTCTGCCTAAGCTGCGCGCGTATAATGCTCTAAGAATATTTATATATTATTCAGCTACACCATTCCTGAGTAGACAGTCCCAACGTGCAAGTCTATCCACAGAATCGAATGCAACTTGGATATTGAGGAACACAACAACGGTGGGCCGCCAAAATAAGTGACGGTGCTCCAACTACTGACGCAAGGTGAAGATGTGGTCAACGCAACCGCAATCTCGAAGAAACCCGGCTTGCTCTTCTCGAATATGGATTTCACGAGTGCCAGTCAGTCTGTGAAGGATGGCAGAAGCAAGCAATATGGAGGAGATGGAGATAAGACTGATTCCTCTATGGCTGCCGAATTCCGATCTTGAGCCTCCCTTGAAAATTAAGACTATGACGGAATGGCTTTAGTTGGTTTGGACGGTTTCCTGCTCCCACAGTTTCACCAGTAACTCGTATAAATCATCCACAAGAGCAGTTCCCCCGAACTTGAAGAGGGCTGGTAGAAGATCATCTGGTCCCGCGGCTTTAGTTAGCTTTAACAGTCCGATCTCACATTCGACTTCTGAGCGAGAGGGTGGATCCAAATAGACAGCCGGCGAGAAATGTAACAATTCCAACTGATTAATTTGCCTTTCATAGTGCTCAGCCCAACGCTGCTAGCATTTTGACAAGTTGTGAATAGGCTGTCCACTCTCGTCACGTATCGTTTCATTAACACCAGGTCTCCTGCCGCCCGTTTCCCGTATTAGACGGAATAACACGATGGTTACCAAGGACAGCGGCCATTTCCATATATAATGTATCATGAGACCACCAGAATTCGCGGTCTGTCTTCAGGCTAACAGGGAGTTTCGCCCAGGGCTCTTTGAGGGTTTAATTGCGGTTGCTTCTACTCGAAATATGCCGGCAAGCATTGATAAGTTCCGGAGACGGTAAAGAGATCCAATATCTATGTTGGCAATTAGACTTACCACATGAGGATTTTACTGTTGGTAGTAAGGTCTGATGAACTTGAGACCAATGAGGTGCAACTGCATCCATTGAGCGCTTACTCAACTCGCATGACAGCGTACTTTGATAGGCATTCAGAACAGCTGGCTTCGCCAGTTGGCTGGTGTTAATGCGCTCACAACGTCGTTGTGGGCGTCCGCCAAAACGCATCCGCAGGTCAGCACATACAAGTGCATGGTCGGTGTCAACACCTGTGCTCCGAAGCGAGCGACGGTTCTGAACACAGCCTCTCCCTCGGTAACTTCTCGCAATGGGATGGATTTGCGCCCATAGCTGATTCAAGGCTGTTGGGCGCAAAGTCACCTTCCGGCGGGTGCTGTTTCGGAAATTAGTGCTCGCAAGAAATAAGCGGGCATCTTTACCCAAATGAAGTAACCGCTCACCGTTATCATTAATGGAACCTACACCATGTTGGAAGCCCAGATGCCGTTCATCACTGGATAATTTTTCAACTTGTGTGTTCAGATCCCAGTCAGCACTACAGTGTAGAGCTTCGTCTGTGTCGAAGCACCTCGTGCAATTGACGATACAAGTTGTCTTTTAGCGAATCATCACTAGAGTTTGTGAGTGCATAGGCAGCGCTAACGAATAGACACTTGTTAGTCCCGCGCGAATTCAACGCTTTGAAGGAGCCAGACAATCGGACCGCACACCTCCGGCTACTGATTGGAATCCAGTCAACTAGAGTAGCTCCAGCCCGGGGGCTCAGGGCAATACTAACACCGGATTGGCAGTTGCTCGAAGCTACATTGTCACCGGATAGGCGCAGTGAAAAAGTGCTGCTAGTGTCAACTGAAGGGGATCGCAAAGTGAGCACAGAGCTCGAGTCTTGCAACCGGGTCTCCGATAAGCAACAGATATGGATCGAGAGGATTTTTAATGTTCGTGCAAGTGCTGCCTGTTGACCGATCTGTAGCAATGTGCGTACATTGAAGCATGCCAAGCTGAAGAATGAGCAAGGGCTCCAAATGAAAATAGATGAATTGGGCTTGGTTGCGTGCTTGGACAAGGGCATGTCGTCAGGGCAGCAGTGACGCAACGCGTTTACATGTGAGTTGCAACTAGAAGGTAAATGCCTACCAAAGCAATTGTGGGAGTGCCAAGATTTGGGGGTTGAAAACAGGAGGAAGAAAGTGAGGCTGGAACGGGACGGTATGAGTGAAAAGGTGTAAAAGGAGGAATAAGAAGGGAATAGGCCTTAGCAGTAGCATCCAAGCACCTATCCACGGATAGGGCACCGTTAATTATACTTTGCGGTGGCCAGAGCATCAAGAAACTGTTTGAAGAGCAGTTCATTGTATTGCGTGGACAGGATGCTATCAGGTTGCCCAGGCCTAGACAGGAGAACTATTAGGATTCTCAACCGAAGCCTTTGGTTAAAAACCTGTCCGCAAGGTAGCAACTTTGGCGTTGGGCTACAAGGAGTCCGTTTAAGGCATAAGGAGCCACCTCATTCCAACCCATCACAGCACGGTAAGGTCTAGCCTCATTGCGATGGATCCAGCTTAGTTTTACTTGGATTTGTTAAAAGAGAAAGCCATGCGCCGCAGCAGCTTGCGGGCCTTTCAGAAAAAGACTGAAGATATAGAAAATAGTTTTGTATATAGGGGAGATAAAATCGTAATCTATAAAACTTGATGCGGTACAAAGTGTGAACGTAGAAACACGTCGACGTGAAGGTTTGAGACATTATATCTTCGCTGCTGTCTAATCCGCTCAGTGCAGCCGATGGAGAAGTGTTCGCTTTTTAAAACAACTGAAGCTTCATATTATTGCTTAAAGTGGTTTTCAATGAGTTACTTAGATGTATGCAGACAGGCTACTTAAGTGCAGATGGAAGAGCAGTTACGATTCTCAACCAAGGACTTTGATTCTAAAATTTGACGGTAAGGCATTTGGGTTTCTGTAAAGGGCTGCAAGGTAGCCGCGCTAAAAATGCTGCCATCATGCACATTAAACACCAAGACGGATGACCAGAATATCAAACTTTTCTGAATTGTAATAAGCAACTAAACGTGTTTAATGGGCTCTGAAGATTCCAAAGCACACGCAGCAGAACCCTTGGACCCATAAGGCACATATACCTACCTGCCAGGCTAACCTACAGTCTCACCTAGATAGAACCAAACAATTAACAACAGTAGTACATCAGCCATTTGAAGTGATGCTTCGTTGCCATACAACCGTGACGACCTATAGAATAAAGAATAATAAGAAAGAAGAGGAAACAATCGTAAAACTTAAATGCTCTAAGCAGACAAGCAGGGTCAAGGCGCCTACACCTTGTGTAGACAACATACCTTCACAAACAGTCGGCTATCGTGCAAAGATAAGGCGGCATCGGCAAGACAGCTTCCTTGTGATTATTACTGCCCCGCATTATAATCAACCATTACCCCGCAGATAACTCAGCATCAAACACACTTTAAACAGGCAATCCGACTAGGAGTCGACGACAGATGCGCCACTGGTGTCGACTGCTAGCATGTCTTGAAAAGTCTCGAGCCAACGCCAAGACGCGTCACGTGGCCTCAAACCCGACAAGGCGGAGACGGACCAAAAAGCACCCACGTTGGTCGTCATTGACTTCATTTCCCTCTGCCAATCAAACTTCTGTCCACGTCGAGCCTTACACCCACCCTACACCTGGCAGACTAACAAGGCCCTTCTAGATATGCGGTGACCAGGAATACGTTACACGTGCCCAAGCCAACGTAACTTACTCAGTGCTAACTGTTGTTTTAGGGAGTTAGCATGGTTTTCACTTGCTAGTATTCGCATACGCAGATCATCGTTGCCTTGGACACCCGCTGGCACCATCCGACACCAGGCAATACTTCGCAGACAACTATGATCAAAGACTAGAAGGCGCCTCAGATCTTCAGACCGAAGGGACAAGTCTTACTCCCATTAGAGCAGGACGGTCCACACTGTGGCTTTGTAAACACCGCCTTTTGGACGAAAAAAACCCTTTTGACCTTCAAACATGCCCCAAGTTCGAGAAGGCAGTTTCTGGCCTTTGCAATGCTTGAGCTGACGTCAGTTTCTATGTGCCCACCCTTGTTGATACAGCCGCTAAGATAACTGAATTGACCAAACACCTAGCGTTTCTAGTTATCAGGGCTCAATGGGTCATTATATATGTATATATATATATTTGCAGTAGCCTACAAATAGGCATGGAGCTATGAAAAACCATGGAACGCGAAGGAAGGTATGGATCTCGATGAAAAACATAACACAATACGCCAGAGTCCCATGGTTTCATCAGAGGGAGAGGTATCTACCCGGTTTCCCAAGCAAAGTGTAAGGGGTCATAATTGGCTGGCAGTTCAGCAGCAAAATTTTGCACTTTAAAGGCGCGAAGGGCATACCCGATAATGAGACGACTCTCAACAGGCTATTCAGCGTTGATTGTGCCCACCGCAACATCGCCGAAAAGTACGACAATGTCGTTCGCATAATCAAGAATTACTACTCTTTCACCAGGCAGGAACACAACACATACATCGTGAGATTTTGTAATGGAACACTCGATGATATCATCCACGGTGAAACTGAATAAGTCTGTGGAAGCACGCAAGCGTGACGAACTCCACTTGTCGTTGGAAAGCTATCCGACAGGTACCGTAGACCCTGACACGGCCTGTAGTGTTCGAGTATAGAGCACGTACGATATTCATAGATTTCGTGGGAACATCTTTCCGCGCGAGTATTCCGAACAGATTCGATCGATCGACTGAATCGTACGCGTTCTTGAAATCGAGGAACACAGCTATTGTCGGTCTGCGGTATGCGTGGCACTGCTATAGCACCTGTCGCAGGGTGAATATATGGTCTATGCAACCACGTCCTGGGCGGAAACCTGTCTGCTCTTCCCTAATCCGAGATTTCCGTTCCACAGCGAGGGGACTAACAAGAACCGAAACCAGTAAGTTTGTCACAACTGGCGTTAGGCAAATACCCCTATGGTTAGAACAATCTGTGCAACTGTTCTACTTGTGTATTGCCACTATAATCGATGCGCTTCAGTTAGACTGAACACGCTGAACACACGAAAGGGATTGGAGGCTCTGATCGCGTTTCGGACCTCGGAATTCAATGGAGCCTGTAAACTAACTGTCCATCGCTCGCCCTGCACCACCTGAGTAAGAAGAGCTTCGGGATCCTAGGGCGAGCTGAATTGATCTTGAAAGTATTCCACCCAACGAGCCATACGGTGCTCCTTATGGTGTATCAGTGCAGCCGCGCTGTGTCTGCTTGTCTCACTGACGCCAGGTTTCCTGGGACCGGTGGTGCGGATCAGCTGGAAGAGCCTGCGAAAATTGCCTATTGCTCCTGCTTTCTTCATTTCCTGAGCCCGACTGGTCCACCAGGCCTCCTTGTCAGCACGTAGGCTCCGCTTTATTTCACGCCTAATAGCCCGTCTGGTCATATTGTGCTCAACGCCAGCCAAAAGGTTTCTTCTGGATTCCAACAGGTTCACCGACCTCTTTGATAATCAGTGACTGATGAGGTGACTATTTATGGTGAAACGATCAGTTGCTCCTGCATCCTGCATGGCGACCAAGACACTAC
>CALYDF020008364.1:0-11717 GCA_944474145.2 Dicrocoelium dendriticum | reverse complement strand
GACCTTGCTGATACGCGAAATAATTTCCTCAGTGATGTGGCCACCAGAGGTGACACAGTTACCTAGGTAAGTTGACCTATCCACTACTTCCAATGAATGTTCAGTTATAGCTAGAACCGGAGGTATATCGGTCCTTTCCTGCAGCAGTACTTTGCATTTTGAAGGTGCAAAGCGAATTCCGAAGCTTTCTGCGCTACGCGAAAGTCTATCCAGCAATGTTTGCATAGCCACTGCGTCGGGCCCAAGAAGAGCTATGTCGTTCGCATGCTCTGTAGCGCCCAAAAAGATAACTCTTATCTTTCGTGTACAATTTACTTGTTGACCGATTGTACATTACTCCCTCTTGTTTTAATCTTACAACCGGCTCGACACACAACTGCCTTGTAAGTTCCCGCGCTCACGTGTACGCTCTTGCCTCGCTTCATCCGTCCGCTTCTTGTTGTAGCCCATCGAATACAGTCTGCTGTGTCCGACTCCAATTGCCTTCTGATATCCGCGCTTAATTCCGCGCATCGTCTCGGACTAGTATTAACTAGTCCTACAGCTCCAACTTTGGCAGTCGGTCACCTGGTAGCATTTCCACTCCGGTGGAGTTTAGAATAACACTCACTCATGATCATTTCCATGACAGTTGAAGATGGAAGGAGATATGGAACAACCTTGGCGAACCTCACTTGTCGTAGGGTACTCAGGGGCCAGTTTCCCTTAGACCCTTACACGGCCGCGGGAATCACGGTAAGGAGATTTAAAATGGAATGGTATTTAGCTGTAACGCCCTTCATAGATAGGCAGTGCCGCAATCTGGCGCGGTCACCATATTGGAAATGTCCAAGCGGGGAGTGGGTGAAGTGTAAGAAGTGGAGTTTGCACTGCAACAACAAAAGTTGCGGTTTACTTCTTCCTAGTCCACATCTGGATATGATGCTCGATGTGAAACTCTACCACTTTCCTTCAGCATCCGCCAGACCTCCCGACTGGAACAGCAGGATATGGTTTACACGGCGCAACTTTATCTTAATATAAGTGAAAAGGGATTTCACTGCAATGTGGTCTTCCTTTTTGAACACTTTTTCTTTGAGTCTACGCAAGCGTTCTAGGCACAGAGATGAAAAGCGATCCATACTGATGCAAATTTTCTCCAGTGGACATTATGTACCAAACAGAAGTTGAGGTAGCTCATTAACAAGTCGCAGTATTTAGATACATCCGTGTCAAGTAATTTAGTAAAATCTGTGGATGCAGTGATTTCTCCTAGTCCGTATACGTTGAGATGAACATTGTCTTCTTATAAGCCTGCGATCTTTGTAGCGAGTGATCGCCATATGATTTAACTTGCTGTAGTTGACAGGAAATAACTTGACCTTCGAGTGAGCAACGCTACCAATCGGCGCTTGGTTGCATACAAATACAACCGCATCGTTACCAATGGTTGCTTCAAGTCTGGTGAGGGAGTTGACAACATTTTGCACCCCGAGATCTGTGAGGAACGTGGTCTCAAATCTGTAGAAATCACCAGCAAAAATGTAGGGAGAATAATCATGGTCGTCGATGACAGTTGAAGTGAACTGATCGCAAGATTCCTCTGCTTCGGAGGTGGGACAGCTGGGGTACATGTGGATATTTGCCAGTAACTTCGATTGGTAACCGCTTAAACAGCTTGGTTTACATTTCCAAATTAAACACTTAATACACGATGAAGACAAGCCAAACATTGTTGGCGTGCGCCACAATGGATTTACATAAGTGATAACACCGCCACGGTTCCGATGGCAAATAAATCCTTCAATCGATGCCACTGAGTCGTGTGCGTCCTCATGGAGCTAAGTCTCTTATAATAACGCCTGGCTTCGATTATTCACGATAGCAGATTGTGGCTTTAGTCTCATCCATTTTTCTCACAATTGATCTGATATTTGAGATAAGTGACTTTGGGATTCTTTGAACAACAGAATTTTGATCGAAGCTTATCAATCTGCTAACAAGCAAGCGGATTTGTTGTGGCATACCCTCCGATGCGGCGTCTGATGGTTTGCCTTCGAACACCAGATGACCGGTTACGGTATTACTCCTTCACTGACCCCATCGGCTGATGAACAGTATGTAACTAAAACTTGTGAAGAAAGCCGTGGTCTTCCCGCGTACTCTCCAAGGCGCAATGTGTTGGCGAAGTGATAAGAAGCTGTTCCAGATCAGGTGGAATTAGGTACTTTCCTCACTCATACCCTATCCGACGGGTGCGTAATTGAGAAGCTGTAGAAGCAGGAAATAGAAAAGAGGAATCCTCGCTGTTGGGGCCTTCAATTTTGTCCGGAATTATTGAACAAATCAGTAACAGTTATGTTGTATAGGACGGTGCCAGAGTGGCTAATCCCCACTAAGGAAGAACACACAAGGCGGGTACGCGGCAGTTGGAGTTTATTCAAGACCGAAGCATTAACCAGACGTGATTTAAGCCACACTGTCCAGACTGCGATCGATCATGGGTGTTGATTTCAAGTCAACACTAGTCTGTTGCTCGATGCCTTTCCGGTGTCTTGCGACCTGATCACTGAACATCAGTTGGGTTTGACCTTGGCTTCAGGTTATTGTGGCATTCAGAGCATATGATTAGTCGACCGCAATTTGCGCGCTTCGTTGGTCTGCGCTCAAGAAACGGTACATGCCTAGCAGGCTAACTCTTTGTACGCTTGCATTTTCATGGGATTCATTTTTGTTCCTTACTTCTGGAACGGTTGTCTACAGGATTCCAACTTCCAACATGCAGTTATCTGTGGCGGTCATGCAACTTTCCTCGATTTCAACCTTCCTAACTTCTTGGCGTTGGTAGTGGCGTACCTAATGTACTGGTTTACTGGCAACACACGTTTGACGCGCGTGCTTCCAGGTCATCTGGAATAATCCTCTATATCTTCTCTCTATCTTCTCACAGCGTAGTCACCGTACGCTCATTCGAACCGGATTTACCAGCTCTACACAGCGATCCATCATACGTGGAATTATCTTTTACTACTAAAGTTCTAACCATCACTAACGGATTTGACCCTCATCTGTGATTGAACACAAGTGATAACTCATTGCCCATCTGTGTAACATCATTCGGTGCAGAATTCGCGAGGCAGTTCGAAACGCTTAAGCTTATTCCAATCCTTTGTTTCTCAACACGTGTGAAGAAATTTGTGATCTCTCAATCTATGTTCAGCTTTATGATTTGATTCATTTACTAGGTCCCAACCCAGCCGGGTCTAAAATCGATATATCAGCCGACCAACACTGAAACCTGTGCTTACAATGGAACCCTGGTGACAGCGAGCGCGCCACGGTGACTCACGTTTATCTTTGATGCGGGAAGCTGCACTGACCGATCATTCGATAAACGCGTGACCTTAAAACTGCACGCCCTCGGCGAACATGTCTCACGTTAAGAGTAAGTGTGAGTTGTGTGTTAAATTGGTGAAGGGTGGGATAGTTTTCAACAGTTGCTTGTAAACCTACCACACAAAATGCCTTAGGACGGGGCCGATAAAAACGCGACGGCACCAAAACACGATAGGCGTTTTGGTTCTTCCCAGTATGCAGTGCTATCCTAATTGTTAGCTATCTAACTCTGCTACTGAAGAAGTCCGAACAACTAACAAAAGCAGTCGACCAACTGGTGTGCACCAGTGTTACACCTATGGGAGGAAATGGACCTTCACTTGTATGTGAAAATAACACCCCGAATTCCCCATTCAGGTTGAAGAAGAGGGCCAGTCGTTCCAACCTTACCCCAACGACTCAGACTCAATCAGTACCAACTCCATTCTCTCTCTCTCCCATAAGTAAATGCATTGTCTGCAGCGCGCCTGCGTTAACCTCTGTGCAGTGTGTTATACCTAGTAGTTTGTTCGCTATACAGGAGACCCTAAGCTGCAGTCGACCAGCCATAGTGAAGTACCAGATAGTATACGCATCGGTTGCCGTCAAGCAAACACCAGAAATAGCACCGGTAGCTTTGCTGTCCGGATTGGAGTAAATTAAAGTATCACAGCTTGGATGGCCTTCACCAGTGCCGTTCACAAATTCATCAAAAACACGGGAAACTAAGGCTCCAATACCAGCAGCTACCAGGCGCAACCATGGTGCCTTATACCTTGTGTGCCCTAATGTCCCCGAATCCAAATCCAATTAAGGTTAAGCTGACAGACGATTGAAATCAGTGGAGTTCCATCTGTACTGCGATCGGTGTCCACCGTGATCCCACGACATTAAAACGCATCTCACGTCACCCAAACGCATTGCATTACGGTGAACCCCGATTACTTCGGGTAACACTGAACTCGGTGCATGAGACAGAGGCCGTTCTGCTGTCTGCGAATCGATTCCGCAATGTCTCAACTGGAGTGCGCATACTACATTAAATCCCGTGGAAAAAGGTGTACCGATCCCACTACCAGAAAGAGGAACAGACAAACTCAAGATAAGAAAACTGTGATTGCTCACGGTGTTTCTGAGTTTACAGATTCCTCTTCCGACGATGCGCAGGTACATGACTGGGAGCATTCGCACTACATCCGTGAGGCTCTTTCTCTCGAAAATGTTGTGGCCACCTCGTTGACAAGGATCCCGTATCACCGAGCTGTAAGGAGTACGGTCACAGGCTGTTGCAAATGGTGTTGCGATCAGAACTGACAGCACAGAACTGGACTAACTTCCATAGCAGATTGCCAACAGGAATTGGTCTGAAAGCAGCAGGAACACCACCACCCCCTAATGACAACTCAGTGGAGGCGAAACTCTCAATGAAAATACCAACTGTAGGACCTAACTCGGTAACGGTTTCAACAATAGCCATAACATGCGGAGGGACACTGCAGAGCTCGAGCGAACACCGGGATCCGGGCATTTGATACTTAAATATATACCAACTTCGTCTCGAGAGTTTGCGACCCATTCAAAAACGAGTAGCCGACGACCTTACATCGGTCGGCGTAAACTCACTTGCTTCATTCATTCCGCCCAACACACATTTGTTCGCCGAGAAGCTTCCATGCATGTACACAAATGTTCAAGGTTTACTCAGCAAATTAGCTGAATTAAGACTTCGACACTCGTCAGCAGCTTGGGACCTCATCGCTATCCCTGAAACATGGTTGCGCTGTGAGATAACGGATGCCGAAATTGCACTAACGGTATGTCCGTTGTCCGGAATGATCGAACCAGCAAAGGTGGTGGGGTAGCCCTCTATTTTCGTAACAAACTGCAGCGCGAACCCATACGCGATTCGGAAACCGATGTACCTGACTCCATTTGATGTAGCTTCCGGCTTAGAGCGAACGAACTTGACCTACTGGCTGTTGTTTACTGCTTACCATCGTTTACACCTGAGATGGACTGCAACTTGGTGGCTGCGTTGAGGCAGGTGATAAACAAGAAGTACAGTCACGTTCTAGTCGCCGACGATTTCAACTTACATGCTTTAGAATCCTAGGCCACACCACGAAAGCAATTTAAAACAGACCTGCAAGATCTTGTCTCAGACTTTCCTCCATATGACCACGTCACTACGCCCACCAGATTCAGGGGAAATAACAGGCCATCCATATTGGACCGAATATCCACTAATGAAGAATTAATAATCGAGAGAGTGATAACCGATGCTCATTCAGGCCGCAGGGATCATCCGACTTTGCATTTCATGTACACTTGCTATGCTGAATATCAAGAAGACGGAGCTCAAACAACACGAACCGTAACCAGTTTCGACACTTCAACCAGACTACTTGAAGCGACCGACTAGAGTTTCCCAGCCGACGAAGCACCCGATATTGCCTGGAAACGTTTCGTCAGTAAGTTTAATACCTTGGTTAGTAGAGCATCGGAAACCAAGACTATCAGTTCGAGAAACATGGCGTCGTTTATACGAAGTAGGACACGCAAACACACGGTGATGCAAAACGCGGCGTGGTATACCCACAAAATCGATCCGAATCCGAGTACCTGGAAGACCTATATTGTTCACCGTAACCATTATATTCAATTAATGCGCGAGGGCAAAGTAGCTTCCCAACATGCTTTAGCTGAGCGATTAAGTTCAAATCCTAAGCTTCTATACAAGCACGTGAACAGCCTCCCCAAGGTGAAAAGTGGATTTCCCCCTCTTCAAACAGCGGATGGTCTAACTCGGACTCCTGAAGAAGCGTCGAATGTTCTGCAACAACAGTATGCATCAACGTTTCATTGCATCCCGTGGTCTCCCGTATCTTAGGAATCTATGATGCCCACACCAGGACTCACTCATATAAATTTTACGACAAACATCGTGATGAGAAAGCTGCTATCATGCGCCTGCACGCCTGTCCCGGAATTGACGACATCTATCCAAAGACGTTTGTTGTGACGGTTAATGTTTTCGCTGAACAATTGGCGCGGCTGTTCCTTCACTACCTTGACGAGCGGCATGTTCATGCTATGTGGGAACACGGACTAATATCTCCCAGTCGTTCCGACCCAGCTAATTATCGACCATCAACTCTACTGCCAGTTCTTTCGAAAGTTATGGAGGCTATCATTGCGGACGCACTCATATCTTATCTGGACTGCTTTGGTTACATTGCTCAGCAGCAACACTCCTTCCGCCAGAATCGGTCTTGCACAACCAACCTTCTGTTAGCATGACATAGCTGGACCGAAACGGTGGATGCTGGTGCAGGAGTTGGTGTGGTTTACCTTGATTTCTCTAAGGCATTCCACGGATTTGATCATCGTATCCTTCTCGCCAAACTTCAAGGACGTGGAATTGGGGACCTTCTCCTCTGGTGCATCTACAATTTTCTCTCGCACAGGCGTCTGGAGGTGGGAGTACGTGAATCCATGTCCTACCCAATTCACGTCGAATGCGGAGTGTCACAGGGTTCGGTTCTTGGGTCCCGTCTATTCTTGGTCTTCATACACCATCTACTGAGTCAAATTGCGTCAAAATGTTTGCTCTACGCCGCTGACATCAAAGTTTGGCGAGGGATCAGAACTTCAGAGGATCGTATCCAGCTTCAAATCGACCTTGAGCAGATTTATGAATGGTCGGTCCAAAATCGCCTTTTCTTCAATGTGGCTAAATGTCGAGTGTTCCATTTAAGGCACCTAATGGTTCACACAAATAAGCTGGGGGACCAGGAGCTGCAACACTGTACCCTCGAAAATGATCTCAGTGTGTTGGTCCAGGAAAACCTAGGCTGCTCGGAACAGTCCATAAGGCCTCGACAAAGGGATCTAAATCCTGGGGCATTTACGCAGAGCTTCCGGGCAGTTCGAACCGTCGATTTTCCGCCAAATACTCCCAGCTTATATACGCCGTCATGTTGGATATGCAATTCAAGCATGGCACCCATGGCTAAAGCGGGGTCTCATGGACTTGGAGCTTCCACAACGTCGAGCCATTAAAAATGTCAAGGGGCTGCGCCACTTGTCATACGAACAGCGCCTCAGAGTGTTTGGGATTTACAGCGGACCTTATCGCTGTTTATGTGGTGACCTAATCATGGCTTACCTAATATTAAACAATACTCATCATCCCTGCCATCACTTATTGAAGCTGAGTCAGTAACCAACTGAGAGGCCATTATCACAAATTGGCAGAACAATACAGTCGGTTGGCGTGTCGAAGAAACTTCTTCACGATTCGTATTTGCCACAAATGGAATATCCTCTCAGAAGGTGTTATTTCAGCCTCCACGTTAGCGGTGCTCAAAGCATGTGTCAATAGTGCACTGGCCACACCACACCATACCACGTAATCCAAACGACCCATACAAACAGCAGAAAAAAAACAATAAACCAACACACCTCCATTTTTGCCCCGAAACCACATACAATAAGCTTGGATAGTACATAAAACCGACAGAAACGCTGTAATCGGCAAGTTCACAATCTGGGGTTGTTCACTATTTCCTATTGCTATTTTTGCCTTTATTTTGCTCACCCCTAACCGATCATCCGGCGGGACGTGTCAAGATTCGGCTTTTTATTATCCGCAATATACCATTGAAGTTAAATTGCCGAATAACGTCCACAGCCTATTAATTGATGCAAATTAATGTTAGGAACACACCCTTATTTATTCGGGGCAAGCTAACCCTATTTTGATTAGCAACAGCGCAAATGAAGTGCAGTGTGCGATATTGGAAGGACAACTAGATAGGGCATCATGTAACTGTTCGGTTGACCCAATCGCCGATGTGTGTTTACTATCCGGACAAACAGTTTGAAAATGCGTTTCGCACTCCTCATCAGCATACAACAGAGCAATAATCTTAGAACTCTGTACGAATTAAAAACAAGGGAATCGGACAATTTTTCGGATTTCACCGGCATATATCGCAATCGATATTCGGACGCTATATCCAATCAACCGACCACTCAGAATAAATAATGTTGAACAAAACTATGCAAATGTTGGTAGCTCAGATTGTTCAGTTGGTGATCTGATTGTTCGCTGAGCTCGGCAGTTTGGCTGCAAGGTATACATCTGTTGCCGGAACGTACAACCTCGCTAAGTTAGCGGGCGCCCAAGAAGTCCTACGTAGGTAGAGAGAAGCAAATGTTCTAGGATAGTCCGATGCAGTGTTCTGTTCGCCTTCTGCACGTGTGTATAAAAACAAGCATGTTGAATTGAAGACTGGTAGCTCACGTTGTTCATATGGCTTTTGAACTGTTCGCTGAGCTTGGGAAATTGCTTGCAAACGTTTCGTCACTAATCGAGGTGATATCATCAGTGCGTAGATGAGTGGTGTGCATTGGCGTAGAGGAGCCTCGGTGAGAGTGCGCTGAGCGTGATGTGCGTGCGTTTTTATACCGCCGTGGTTGTCCATGGAGACGAGCGACCCTATTGTTTCCAATTTCGATCCGCGTTCAGTTTGGTTGATGGACAGATGACCTTTGACTTCGCCTCCTTGTGTTTCGTGGTCTTTGTCTGTTTGCTTCTGCGAGCGAGTTTGCCGTCAGTTCTGTTGGGCTAGTCACACGTTTCACCGGATTCAATCGATCGAGTTGGCGGTCGTTCCTCAGTAGTGTTGCGTATACTGCATCCAGTTCGATGTGTCGATTGATTGTATTCGTTGTGGAGTACCTGGCTTCCAGAAACTCCCTCTCGTGCTTTGTACTTCCATGTGCTAGGATCTTTACATTCTCCAGATCGAAATGTTGGCCTTCTTGAGCTTCATGCGCAGAAACCAATGAGTGCGGATCATGTCTTCTGACGGCCGCCTTATGTTCGGTGGTTTGTGTACAAAACTTTCTTCCAGTTTGTCCGACGTAGTTTTTATCGCAGTCGCTGCATTTTAGCTGATAGATGACATTACAAGGATGTTCCCTATGCGACGGACAAACTGGTTAATTATGCTGGATACAAAATGAAATCACTATACACATTTCACGGTGAATTTTCCAGTTCGCTACACCGCCCCCAACCTTGAAAGAAATAGTGGGTGACCCTACTATCTTTGTGGGGACCGTTGTTCGAGGACTAGCCTTCTGCAAGACCAGGTGGTGAGAACTGATGAAGCTGCTGGAGGATCACCAATGAGGTCGGACTCTGACGCACTCCTATGGGTGCCATGAAAGGGAAAGTGTGGTGTTTGGTCACATAACATTTGGTCAGGTGATTTCCGGCGGCATTAGAAAGTTCGGGGTCGGGGATATGAAAAGGAAGTAAATGACTTACGACAAGCACGCGCAACTGACCAGACCAAAGGAACTGCAACTACGTTTTCAAAGCCCTTTGTTCTGTTTTGGTTTCCAAAACGTTGCTGCAATCTTTTGCGTTTCGATTTAGCTACATAGAAAGGGAAACTGCAGAAAGAGGGATAGGGTGTCAATCTGTTAGATGCATCAGTCAATGCTTTCGTCCACCGGTCATTGTCGACTTTTGCGGTTCGCTTGTAGTCTCGGTCGATTCCGGAACTGCATCGTGTCTCGGAATCCGTAGAGCGGCATATTATATGTCGTCCGTCTTGGTTAGAAGGAGCAGGACCGTTGACCAATGTTCTTCGGCTTCGAACTAAACAAACTCGAATTGATAGATGTAAACTGCGTCACAGTTACCGTAGTTTTTGATAAGGAATACTCTTTCGATAGTTGACCTTAAATGACCCTACGTAAGGGCGCTCTAACGTTCTATGGTTTTCGTCGCCGCGAAGGAAAACGGAGGGGCAACGAGAAATGTTTTGGGGAGCGGAAGATTTACGCTGGGCTTACCTTGGTTCAAATGATCTAGACAATGCCAGCTTAGCATCCAATTGTCAAGCATTGGTAGCGTCGTAGTGACGAGATTTTGGAACGCAGAAGACATTTTCTGGAATTCGTGTGGTTAGTCCATAAACCAATTAAGTCCTAGAACTTTGGAGATCTAGGTTGATTTCTGAGCTCATGTCCAGCAGTATTTTTGGTAAGACTTTCGTCCAGTTGATGGCACCAACTGCACTGACGGACATTTTGAGCTACCTATGGAAACGCTCGACCGTACTATTCGAACATGATCGTAAGCGGTAGTGCGTATGCGCTAACTGTCTCGCACTTAGAGTGTGTCTAAGAACGCTGGATTCAAACTGAGGGCTTCTTTTGATAGTCACGGTTGCAAGGCGACCGTGACCAGTGACCCAGCGATCAAACATTTCTTGTGACTGTTTCGGTTGCGACGTCGGGAATCGGAATACCTTCACGCCAACCTGTGCAGCGATCTATCCTGGTTAGGAGATGTACCTTTAAATTAGATGATCCTAACTGTTCAACTATGTCTAGATGAACGTGTGCGAAACGGACGAAAAACAGGGGCAAACGGTCAATCGTAGCCCATACGTGTCTCCGAATCTTGACCTTCTAACAGGTTGCGTGACTACGTACCCAACGCCTGACGTCGCGCTGCAAACTATGCCATGCATACCAAAGTATGGTTAACTGTGGTCTTGATATCTGCATAAGCAATCTTGTGGGTAATGTCGAAAACGATGCCGCGCAAATGCTTGGGAACGATTGCATGAGGACGTCCAGTGGATGTACCACAAAGGTAAGGGCGATCGGATGACGGTAATGGATGCAGCGCGATTTTTAACGAGGAATCTAGAACGGCAGCTTGGCAATCTTTGTCGGTTTCCTGGTGCGTAGTAGTGCGTATTTTGATGTAATTCTGCGAATTCGTCATCCTCACTCCCAATCAGCAGGCTTAGACTAGTCTGCAAAATCACCGGATACCAGCGTTTCGACATTCTGGGTCTCGTCACTGGTGCGCCTCCCTGTGGACCCCCTGCACTAGCTGCTGGCATCCTGAAGTCATGGGGACGGAACCCGCCAGGAGTCCGCTGGGAGGCGCACCACTGACGAGACCCAGAAGCATGAAACACCGGCGTCTGGTGCTTTTGCAGACTAACCTAAGCCTGCTGATTGAGATTGACGATGAAGAATAAGCTGAATTAGTCACTTAGTTGCGCCGTGCTCATTCCAAATAGAACGATTACCTGCCCGGTAATGTTAATTTCGCAAACTCGAGAAAGGGTGGCGACAACAAGGTTATCCCAACCTGTGGTGTCGTAGTTCAGTGTCAAAATGGGCCAAAAAATCCCGCTGGCAGACTTCACGTGGTGCGTGTCGAGCTCATTTATTTCGAAAGGCCTAAAAATTAGTTTATTGCCCGTGAAGATAAATAAGGACTTACCTTGAGAAACGTGTCGAAAATGTCGAAAAATGAAATG
>CALYDF020008363.1:0-11695 GCA_944474145.2 Dicrocoelium dendriticum | reverse complement strand
ATTAGCAGCGGCAACTTTCTTTAGGGTGTCATACGTAGGTTTGGCTAGACATGAACTCAAAGATCCTTCTCCAAGGTTGCGTTCCTGAGCAAGAAGCTCCCAAAGGTGATAAACACCAAAGCGACTAGAGGCAGCAATAGGGAGGATAGAACACTTAACATGGTTAATGGGTAGCCGTCCTTCCATTGACTAGCAGTGCAACCAGTCCAGCGTTGTCCATAGCAGGTCAGCATCATCAAGCTTGGATACCTCTAGCCACAGTTTCAGATCATCAGCATATTTGAGGCAATCAGTTTGGAGTTCAGATGGAAGAACAATGACGTAGATTTTGAAGAGCTCATGACCAAGGACAGAGCCCTGTGGGACCCTGATGATCATAAAAACTGGATTAGAGTACGTGTCGTTCTTTTTAACTTGCATATCTCGGCCATTCAGGAAGTCGGCGACCGAGAAGAGAACCCAGAAACGCCAATTCCTCGGAGTTTGAGAAGGAGACGTCCATGAGGAACTTTGTCAAATGCCCTGCTGAAGTCGACGAAAACGACATCCACACGATTAGTGGCATCCAAGGAACTCGCCAATTTTTCTCTCGCAACAAGCAAGTTAGAGACACAGGAACGTGCCTTCCGAAAACTATGTTGAGCGCATGAGAGGATATGCAGGTCCTCCAGGTGAAGATTCAGGGCTCTCTTCAGAATTCTTTCCATGATTTTACAAACTATCGATGTCAGACAGATCAGCCGGTAGTTTGTAGAATCCTGATGATCTCCTCCCTTGTATATGGGCCTCACAGTACCCATTTTCCAAGCCGTAGGAGAAAACACTGCACAAGCACGACGCGTTTTGATATAATTTTATCTCAGATGGAGACAGAAGGTCTCGAGCCCGTGACCATTGGAATAGCAGTCGAAACCTCCATCCCTTTGGCTACCCTAACCACACTGGGACATTGTATTTATGGGAAGAAAAGCTCGAGCTTTACTTGAACCATAGGGTAAAAAAAGGTCGGGTCTGATGAAAGGTCAAGCAAGCGCGTGTTAGCCATATCTTCATCGGTCGTATGCGGCATTTAAACAGAATGCACGCCGGCCCCAAGCCTGACATCCCATTACGCCCTCCGAAACGGTCATGGAAAAGAATTACGTAGAAGAGAAAAAATGAAAACTCCATTAAGTAGAAGGTAGTTGTTTCAGGGAATATCGTGATGTAGCTCGGCGAGCGAGATGATAGTCCAGACGGGTCTTAAAATCCGCCACAGTAGGTGCCGAGACTAAGTCAGCAGGCAAAGCATTCCGCGGTCGGCAGATTCGCAAAGCGAAGAAGTGTCGTCTGCAGTTCAGCCGACTGTGCTGATATGTGAACCCCAGTGGGTGGCCAAGTAGGTGGGAGCATATTTGGTGCAGTGTGAGTAGGTGGCGGCAGGGATGTCCAAGGTTGGATAAGGTCATAAATACAAGGATCAGGTCGCCCAAGAGACCTCGGTACTTAAGCGAGTTGAGGCCCAGGCAGTGAAGTCTTTGTGGATACTCTAAGTCTTTGAGACCTCGGACCAGTTTTGTTGCTCCACGTTGTGAGGCTTCGAGTATACCTTGGTCCTTCAGCAACCAGGGGCTCCAAGCCTGAATAGTAAACTCCAAGTGCGAGCAAATAAAAACGTTGAGGAGTAGGCGGAACTTGCTAGGGTCAGTTTGACCGAAGGCTAGCTTCAGCAATCCCACCATGCGGTTAGCAGCAAAAGCTGCTTTTCGGCAGGAAGCGGATACGGAAAGACCCGTATGAGTAATGATACCCAAGTGTCTTTCGGCTGACGAGATCTGGAGGATAGATGCTAACAGGAAATAGAAAGGGGGAAAAGCGGAGGGGCGGGTAGAAAAGACGCGACATTTCGTAACGTTAAATGATTGTTTCTGTGGACCACTGATGTAGACAGTTGAGGTCGTCTGAGGTGCGTGGGCAGCGTCCGGAACGTTAAATGCGCGCCACGGCTTCATGTCATCCGCACATAGCAGCAGCGAAGACTCCACTTGCGGTGTGACGTCATCAATAAAGGTTAGGTAAAGGTCCGGTTCGAGAACAGACACCTGTGGAACCCCAGTTGTGGCAAGGATGCGGGGGGACAACGCTCGGTCGACCCGTACTTGGACGGCACGGTTTTGGAGGTAGTTCTGGACCCAGTCCATCAAGGCCCCTGATATGCCGTAAGACAACAGTTTCGGTAGTAGGATGTTGTGGTCGACCTTGTCGAAGGCTTTGGCGAAATCCAAGAATATAACATGCGTTTCTAGGCCAGAGTAGGCAGCAGTCGTCCTGCTATCCCTGGCAAGTAGCAGGTTACTCAGGCACGACCGTTGCCGCCGGAAGCTGTGCTGGCAATCGGAGAGCAGTTTCTGGGCCTCCTTGTGGTCCATTAAAGCGTATGCAATGATCGATTCCATCACTTTGGAGATCGTAGAGTGGATGGTTATCGGCGGTAATTAGCCAGGTCTTTGCGAGTACCGCTATTGTAGATGGGTGTAATAGTCACACATTTCCAATCATTGGGAAGTTCGCCTTGCGAGATGTGGGTTAACAGCTCCGCTAGGGGTAAAGTTGGAGCTACAGTGCACGCTCGCAGGAACCTTGGGTGGAAACCATCAGCGCCAGGAGAAACCGTTAGCCGCAGGGATTTCAGTTTCGCCAGGACCTTCTCCAGAGTTAACTGTACAGTCGTCAGAGAAATTGGAGGTGAGAAAGAAGAAGGTACTATCGTTGTACGTATTGATGGAACGGAGAATGTGGATGCGTACTGCTGGCACAGGACTTCTGCTGCCTCGTTGGCTGACTTTGTGAGCCCTGTGGAGGTCGTCAGCGCGGTGACACCGTGCTTGACTTGTCGAAGACTGTTGACGTGACTATACAGGGCTTTGGGATTGGATGAAAATCTACGCATAAGCTGACGCTGATGCTCACTCTTATCTTCGCGTACAAGATGGACGCATTGGTTACGGATGAGTCGGTAATATTCCCACTGAGTAGCCGTTGGATGGGAGCGATAGTTTCTCCATGCCGTGTCCCTGGAGGCAATCCACTTCCGTGTACGACTTCGGAGGAGTGCTGGGCGTCTCTTCCCTATGGAAACTTGTTTGCAGGTTGTGGTAGTGGAGCAGAGTTGACCTAGGGTAAGGTAAAAGGTTGACCACACGCTGTCAGCACTCGCTTGAGGTTCAGATGACCAGCTGTTAGTGGAAATGAAAGGTTCAATTTTCCGTAATCAGTCCAGCGTTTGGTATAAGTTGGCGTGCTGACGGGTTTTTCGGCGAAGCATATAAAATCGAAACGGAGGACGCAGTGGTCGCTGAGCCCCAGAGGGGCCTCATACTCAACGTGCTCAACCATCAGTTCTTCGTTAGTGAGGATGAGATCTAGCAGGGATGGTTGGTTGTTGGATCGGAATCTGGTCGGCTGATAGGTGTGGTTGTACAACGGGGCCGTGTGAAGATCAATGAGGCCTGATGCAAAGGAGTCAGTAGACGGGGCAGGTTGAAATCTCCCATGATAAGAAAGTGTGTGCGCTTGTGGGATAACATAAGGTGGACGTCGTGCAGTAGTCGTGCGTCCTTCTCGGGGGAGTTGTTAGGGGGCGGTAAATGATACCAAGACAGCTGGAGTGTTTGGCGGTTAGTACGACCTCGCACCACATGGTGTCTGGAGACTGGAGGGCAGTGTTTGTTAAGATGCTGCAACTGAGAGTGTCGTAGTACTGCGCGACACCGACACTTGGGGTTGCGCGGTCAGAGCGGAGGACTGACATGTGAGGAAATTGGATTTCACCGTCGGTTATGTCGTCGAAGAGCCATGTTTCCGTTATGGCTATTAGGTCCGCTGACGTTGACAGAAGTCGGGATTGGAGTTCCAGAAGTTTAGGCATGAGGCCCTGTGCGCTCGTGTAATACAGGCGAGGTCCGTTTGAGTGATGGGCGTGGAAGTAATTGGCGTGATGCCGGTCAACAGATGACCGGCATTGCACCGTATTTTTTGGTTCAGAGGGGTGGAGCCGCTAAGATTGATAGTCGGGTAAGCAAAGTATGGGTTGTCGGAGCACAGATGGGTACTGGCGCCTGGTTCGTTAAAAGGCTGAAGGTTGGAAGGTGTAGGTGAGTAGATTACTCCAGGCAGTGAGGCAGTTGATTTGGTGATAGAGCGCCTGAGGACGGTTTGGTCAGGGTGGGTCGGTACCAAGGGAGCTGCTCCTGCTAGGGGTCCGTGGGAAGCTGTGTGCTACGGCACCGTGTGTCTATCAAGACGCAGAAGGATATCTGGTTGTGCTCGTATGTTATTAACATACCAGATGGTGAGGGCATCGGTTGCCATGCTAGCGGTGAGGAATGTCACTTTCAGATGGTGGGCTGTTCCTGTATCACTTGCTGGACGAGGTAGGCGGTGAACGTCCGTTGTGATTACGTTGGCAATATGTAGTGTCTACTGAAGGAACCGCCACTGATTACAGTCATGCTGTTGTCGCTGTTGTAACGTTGTCTCAGGGGCGCACGGTTCAGGAACGCCATGCACTATGATACAGCATGGTCCAAGGGATGTCGGAAATGATACGAGTATGGCAGGTGCCGAGAGACGCGTTGTTTCGGAGTAGGCGTGCTGACAACAGGACATGCTAAATAACCGGGCCTGACTGCAAGTCAACATGCAGAAGTTTTGGCTTATTGGCGCTCGGAGATTGAGGGTGGCGCGTCAGTCTTGTGAGACTCATGGATTTTGTTTCAAGCAGGTTTAACGTGTTACAGATCGAGCTCCACATAGTGGAATCATGAGAATAGCGATTTTGAAGTTGCGAGTTGTTAGACTCTGGCACATTGCATATGACAGAATTAAAAGTGGGGCTACTCGTTATTCGCTTAGACCGACGCGGATGTGGGGTGGTAGCAAGCTTACTTGGTGGGAGGGCCTGAGACGAGAACGTTGGGCGTCGGCAGGTATTGGACAGATCAGCAGTTTGTAACGGTGGGACGATACGTGGTTCATGACAGTTGGGAGGTTACTGTCGTCGTTTGGTTAGACCGTTGACTTTCCACAGCAAGCTCTGTAGCTGTTCTTTCAGATTAATCAAGCGCACTTTTGAGCGGGTATTGTTGACAGGCGGCTCGACGAATCGTAGTGACCGGGCGATTGCGTCTGCGACTGGCTGTTACGCGGTGTGAAGGACGGGTTAGTAGGAGACGAGATCACAGAACTAAACATAAGGCAAGTCGTGGAGGAAAGGTCGCTAGGGATATCGCGCCCAGAATTCGCAATGATGGGAACGCAAACCGGGCAGATGTACCGCAAGAGCGTCTGTGGATGCGAGCGACAGGATTCCATGTCAATTGCATGGAGCGAACTGTCACAGGAAGCGTGAACACGGTGCAGACAGGTTGAGCTTTGGAACGAGGCCCCACACACTGAGTGCAAATCGAGCATGTGTTTAGTGGCCGCATGGGCGTATTGGGCGGGACCGAAATGATCGGCGTGGTCATGCGCATGACACAAATGTCTGCAAATAAACGTAGATGGGTACCTGCCTCAAGAGAACAGGACGCACAAGATCTCGCCATCCACAGAGATTGGCAAGTCAAATCCCATTCCCAGCGTTTATTCAAACACTGTTTTCAACGGTAGTTCAGCACAAAAAAACGAATCAGTATGGCGCGCCACAAAATCGATTTAACCCAATAAGGTCAGGCCAAGATATGAATTTTTCCCTGGAATATCTTCGTAGCCGTGGGGATCTGGTCTAGTTCAAGTGGGACTGGAACGATAGGATTATCCCATGAGTGTTCCTACTTCAGCGGGTCGTTTAACCAGGAGTTAGCAGACTTTGAAATACTGATGGACCTAAAACAAAGACCACATCACATCCTGTCCAACCAATTAATGCCCACGTATCCTGCCCTAGCAGTCCCTGCTGGGCCGGTTACGTGGAGTGAGAAAGAGAAAAAAGTAAGGTTAGAAGGCAAAAAGAGAAAGTAGAAAGAGCTAATTAGAATACCAAGATACTTGTCATTAAAAAAGAACTGAAAAGTGAAGGTGAGTCAACTAGGAAAAAGGAAAGGTTTGCTGTTGCCACCCAAGAGCATCGAGCTGGCGCGCAAAACCCTTAACCGTAGGTTCCCTAACCACATGATCTGGAAACGATTTCCAGCGATCTATAACTCGGCACGATAGACGAGTTTCCGTCCCAATCCTAGCAGACCGTGGTTTATGCAGTTTCAGTGGGTGGCCGCGGAGATTAGGTAACGTAACGGGACTAAATAGCCCTGACAAATCCAGGCTGATCTTACCCGTCCAAATACGATAAGTGAGAACAGGTCCCCTCTTATCGTTTGGTAGTGCATGGAGTACATCCCCAAACTAAACAAGCGTTCCGGATATGTTTGTCCCCGTAGACTCTGCACTAACCGAGTGCCCATTCGTGACACCCTCTTTAAGTCCATTATGTCTCGGATAAGACATGGTGGACAAGCCTGGATACAATATTCCAGGTAGGGTCGGATGAGTGCCGAGCATAGCTTCACAAACAAACTGGCGGTTAGGATTCCGAAATCGGCGGATAAACTACATCATACGAAGCCCCCGACAATCAGCCTTCTTCCAATTGTCGCCAATGAAGTCTGATGAGTGTACGACCCCTAAATCAACCTGCTGAGTGACAACAAGGAGTACACCATCGCCGACAACATATCGGGTGAGAGGATTTGCAGCTCCGATTCGGAGAACAGAGCATTTGGCCCTATTTATGGGCATCAACCATAAGGTAGACCATTCCCAGAGTCTATCCAAGGCACGCTGAATTGCCTCAGGACCCCCGGGATATCCACAATATTCCAGAGCTTAAGGTCGTCAGCAAACATTAGTGATGACACCCCTAGCTCTCCCGGCAAGTCATTTACATAGATCGCGAACAACAATGGCCCCAATACCGAGCCCTGCGGAACGCCACTAAGGACAGCTTGCCTGAGCGAAAGGCTACGCCCCACCCGTACGCACTGTTCCCTCCCCTCAAGGAAGGCAGACACCCATTGAAGGGCGCGACCAGATATCCCGTAAGATCTCAACTTTAGTGAGAGCCGAGATGTGGAACAGTGTCAAAAGCTTTCGAAAAATCTACGAATAGCACGTCTACAGCGTGGCCACTGTCTACCGCTTCGGCCCAGCTTTCACGAGCTACAAGTAAATTAGTCTGACATGAAAATACTTTGCGGAACCCTTGTTGCGCAACACTGAGAAGGTTGAATCCATTCAGGTGGTTCTCCACTGAATCCCTTATCAGCATTTCAAACAACTTGACTACTACGCTTGTCAAACTGACAGGCCGGTAGTTCGCGGGTAGAGCGCTGTCACCGCCCTTATAATCGGAGAGATGATTGCCTCCTTCCATTCCGAAGGTAAGCTGCAGCTGTCCAGCGATATTGAAAATACGCATGTAAGCGGACCACTCAGCTCAATGGCCAGTTCATGCAACAGCTTCGGATGAATTGAATCAGGACCGGAAGCTTTAGGGGGATTAATGCCTTGCAGTAGCTCGAAGTCCTGAGTCTCCGTTATGCTAAATTCAGCTAAGCAAGAATCCTCTGGTACCCTTGAAACCAATTCAACCTGTGGTAAAGATGTCTCCCGAGCAAAGACCGCAGTATACTGATCAATCAGTACAAAAGCCTTGTCATAGTCAGTTTGCGCACGGGTCCCGTCTGCTCGCAACAAAGCTGGTATAGACAATTTTGCCCCGCTGCGTCTTTTAATGTAAGCAAAATGCTTCTTGGGATTAGCTGCGGCCGATTCTGCTAAACCCTGCTCGTATTGGCGACGAGCAGTTTTGAGATGTTGCTTACATTTATTTCTATTCTCTCGATAACTATCATAGGTACTGGCTGATGGAGCTGCTTGGTAGGTTGGTCAGCATCTAGACCGTTTCTTGAGTAGGTATTTGCCTGTGGTATCTATCTATGGAGGCTGTGCCCTTAACCCTCTTTTCCTAATGTGTGGAATATAGGGTGCGGAAAGCTCCGTATGTTATGCCTTAAATTTATCCCAGGCTAGCTGGACAGAGTCAGCCATCGAAATCTCACAGTTCAGAATTAAAGCCTTAGCTCGCATTGCACCAAAGTCCGCCCGCCAAATTTTCGGAAGTAATTCAACAGCGGTCTCTTGGTGCCTTGAAAGAGCACATCGAAAGGATATGCATGCGTGATCGCTGGACCCTAGAAGTGCATCGCATGAAACGTCAGTCACGAAGTCCAGGGACATAGCGAAAACCAAATCCAAAGTAGATGGCATTTGGTTGTCCATATACCTAGGGGAAAGTCAAGGAAGTGGTGCAAAGGCACCTGGAGAGTCGGTTCAAGGAAGTCTGCACCGAATGTTCTAAATGCTGCATTGCAAGAAAGATCGGCCCAACAGACTTCCGGGAGGTTGAAATCCCCTAGAACTGAACACTTATTCGCAGACTGAGTGCGAATAAAGTCAAGTATCCCCTGGAAGAACTTCCAGGACTTCTGCATATCACTATAACTGTAAACTGGGTAGAGGAAGTGCACAAAACAGCCGATAGGGCTTCAACAGTCTGATCCGACGACTGGAATGTGCAAGTCCTCAACACATCTAAGTTACAGCTCACATACAGTACAACGCCTCCGCCTTGGCGACCAACGGAGCGGTCAGTTCTAAGCAGTGCGTAGCCAGGTGAATATACCTCACCGTCCGTGATATCCGGAGACAACCACGTCTCAGTGAAAGCAAGTATGTCGGGACAAGATTTGTCTACAAGTAGACCCAACTCGTGCACCTTGTTCCTTAGGCTACGCAGGTTGCTAAGTACTACCTCAAGGAAGTCGGCACGACCATCCCTGGGTCGTGCGCCATCAGGATTGGTTCTGATAGGGCGGAAAGTAATTTCCGGCTGACCACCTGAAAACCCACCAGACGGAGGCCTTGTTCACCAGCCGCCCGTCTAGTTTTGAGGTCTTTGATAGCCTCCTTTAACTTCAACCTATCTGCCAGTGGGAGGTCCGGCTGAACGCTGACACCACTACCCTTAAGTTTGAATGCAAATCGCAGTAACGATTTGCGTTCCTCCGGGGTAGAAGGGGCTACGCGAAGTAGTCGGGGTCTTGGATTTGGCGTAGCGATAGGAACGTTCCCCAATCTGGTCAGCTTTCTGACAGTGACACCAGGGAAACCAGGTGGAAGCAGCTTGCTGACACACAGTTTCAGCCACTTGATGTCATCCAAGATGCGTTCCCTTGGGAGAACAGCCTCAGATTCAGTAACGTTACGGAATATAACGCTACTATCCGTGAAAGAGTCGGCACGACGGGCAGTGTTTAACCCACGTGCCTTTGATTCGACACATATACCAGCTGTTTTCACCACTGGCGGTGGGACTGTCGCTGGCTTCCCAAACGACGTCGAAGCAACGGTAGCGTAGGTTTTCCGCTATAGTGCCGGGGCCTTACTGGTTCCAGGGTCTTCAAGCCCCTTCGAAGTTTTACGAGCAGATCTTGTCCGCTTCTTCTTTTGGCTCACTGGAGCAGGGGCCGTTGACTTTGTAACGCATTGGGCAGTTACCAGCATTTCGTCAGAACAGGCTGGTTCACTGGCGGCCGAGACAGTCAGCGTCTGTGGAAAGTTCTGTGTGCAATCATCAGACGACTTTACGACTGTCAAAGACGGCATCTCGTTCGATGCCGTGGCAACTATTTCTCTGGGTTCAAGTTCAATTGGGACCGGAACAGTAAGAAAATCCCGCGATTGTTCCACCTTCGTAAACGTCGTTGATCCAACAGGGAAAATCGGTGCCTTGATGTGCCGAAGGAGAGCCAAATCCACACACACGATTCATTTGGTCAAGCAAACAATTCCCACGTGCCGTGCACTAGCAGTCACCGCTGTGCTGGCCACGTGAAGAATAAAAGAAAACAGTAGTGTCAGTAAAGGAAAGGAAACAGAGGAGAAGACAACCTAATCGAATATCGTAGGCAGTATCAAGATGTAAGTTAAAATGAGTTAAAGAAGCGCAAGCCGTAGTAGACGACGAAAAGTTTAAGACATGAAGAGGAAGACTTTAAACTGCAAACCGAGAGTGTCAGGTCGATGCTCGAACTCTTTCACTGTCGGTGCCATCACGACGTCTGCAGGCAATGTGTTCCAATAAGCTATAACCCTAAGCGAAAATCTAAACGTTGCCAAAACCCGGTCAGACCGGGGTTAGTGCAATTTTAATGGATGGCCACGAAGGGTTTCACGGGTTTCACGGGTTTGCGCAGAACGAGTAAGCGTAGCTTTTCGGTGGTTCTGCCTCGGGATCTTACGGCAAGGTCCTGATCTCGTCGGTAGGTACCAGATGCTGTGGATCTCGACACAGTAGTGGTGTTCAGCACAAGAATTTAGCGAGTTGACTGTGGGAACGTGGATACCTGGAACAAGAGAGTGGTGTAGGTAAAGTCGGAAAAGTTGGATAGAAGCAAAATCATGCAAGCGCCGCGTGTTAGCTTGACAAATGGCCAGATCTTAGCAACGTGGAAGACCAGCCAGGTAAGAGCCAAGCGTCTAGGCGCTGGTTGAAGGCCTCCGTATTGGGCGCTGAGACAACCGCTTCGGGGAGGGCGTTCCAAGCGAAGGCAGCACGCACATTGAAACTGTTTCTTCGGCACAGAAGGCGACTGCTACGAGTCATCAGTTTGAGTGAGTGCCCTCGAAGATGATCTGTACGGGCGCGGACCAGCAATCCTGCGTTTGGGTGTCTGTTATTAGTCAGGACGGAATAAGCTAAGATAAGGTCGCCACGTAGCCTGCGCTATTTCAACGAGAAGAGGTTAAGGGCCTCCAGACGCTCCTCATACGAGAAGTGGGATAGTCCGTCCACTCTCTTAGTGGCTCTGCGCTGTACAGTTTCCAGCATGGCCTCATCCTTCTTCAGGTACGGCGGCTGGACAAGTATGTTGTACTCCAGCAGCGGACGTACTAAAGTGCTATAGAGACGGACAAATGTCTCTCTAGGGAAAGACTCTATTGCACGTCCAAGGAGGGTCAGGCGAAACAGTTCAATCAAATCAGGACCAAGCTGACCCATCAATATACGATATACCCATCAATATACGATATGTGAGGACCAAATCACCCCGAAGCCGCCTGTAATACATGGAAAACATATCCAACTTACGTAGCCTCTCCGGGTACCTTAGCTTCTTTAATTCGTATACCATTTTCGTCCCGGTCCACAGGACTCGTTCAACTGCCATCTTATCACGAAACAGGCATGGAGGACAAGCCTGGACGCTGTATTCCAGGTGCGGCCTTAAAAAACCGAAAACAGTCTAACGAACATGTCGGTGGTCATGATCCCGAATGACCTGCGGATCATCCAAAACATGCTGAAATATTTGCAAGCAGCTGTCGTCCAGTGTTCACTGGACTTGAAGTCAGATGACAGCAAAACACCGAGGTAAGATTGCAGTTGAACTCGCGGTACCTCGTTGCCGTCAAGCAAATAACGCGTCGGCGGGTCATTCGGACCAACGCGTAAAACGGAACATTTCCCTAAATTAACGGGCAACTGCCACAAAATTGACCAGTCCCAAAGTCTATCCAGTGCCCTCTGTACTGTCAGTAGACCAATCGGCTCGTCTATCGCGAACCAGAGTTACAACCTATCCGCAAACTTTAAGTC